>CAJHQQ010001425.1:0-97227 GCA_905132885.1 Moricandia moricandioides | reverse complement strand
CCTGTCCGAATCTAGGACGTATCAGATGCTGTGCAGGTCGCCGTCCTTTTCTTCCATGAAATCTACCGGCTACATGGGCTTCCTTCGTCGATCGTCGCAGACCGCGACTCCCATTTTTTGGGACACTTTTGGAGATCTTTGTGGAAGTTGCTGAATACTGGTTTAGATATGAGTTCTGTGTACCATCCTCAAAGTGATGGCCAAACAGAGGTTGTCAATAGATCTTTGGGAAATCTCCTACGGTGTCTAGTCGGGGAAGAAGTTGGTACATGGGATTCTCGTCTTCCTCAAGCAGAGTTTGCTCACAATATAGCTGTCAATCGAAGTTCAGGTCTCAGCCTGTTAAGTAATATATGGAATGTTACCGCGGGCTCCAGTTGATCTTTCCACTCTTCCTGATCGAACACGCATCCATGGGGACGCTTTAGCTTTCGTTGACAACATTCTTGAGCCTCATGCGCAAACAACTCAACAACTTGAAGCTTCAACCACTAAATATAAGATTGCTGCAGATTCACGCCGTCGACGTTTGGTCTTTGATGAAGGTGACTTCGTCTGGGTTCATTTAACAAGGGATCGAATGCCTTCTCATGCCTACAATAAGCTCCGTTCAAAGAAGATAGGGCCATTACGAGTCGCCGCACGGATCAATGACAATGTTTCTCGTATCAAGCTTCCAGCAGACATAACTACTTCGGATGTCTTCAATGTCCGTTACCTTTCAAAATACAGTCCTCTAGACAAGCCATTGGATTCAGGGTTGAATCCTACTCACCCGGGGGGACCTGATGCAGCATCATCAAACCATTAGGCGCCAACATATCATGTTTATCGTTTTTTTTTTGAATTTTCTTTAAATTTCCGTTTCTTAGTTGGATTTCTATTTCCTATTCTAAGCTGGTTTGTGGCTTTAGAATTGCTATATAAAGAGAGCTATAATCTCTCTTATGATTCACGTTTTGATTTTAATAAAAAAAGGAAAGCTTTGCTTTTATCCCTTGTTTAGATTCGATTCAGTTCATCAAAACAAGAAGTTGGTCTTAAGGAGCTATCACAAGAAACCCTTGATCGATCCAAGAATAGGTCTCGAAGAACCCAAAATCCTTAGATCGACCGTTCACTCATTCATACGCTGCGCCAGACTGCCTTCATGGCGTTTAGCCAAGGCGTGCCCATGATGATGATGTAGATGGCTGGGTGTTCGGCGACCGCAAAATCGACGATCTTGGTGACTTCTTTTGCCGCCATAGGTAATTTGGTAGACCCGAGGGTCATTGATGTCATGCCAGAGAAACCGGTTAGCGTCTTAGGTAATGGTACAACTTCGCCTAACTCAATGATCATCCGTTTAAGAGTGTCGCAAAAGATGATGTTGACTGTGCTTCCGGTGTCTATGAGAACCCTGGCAACCTTGAGATCTCTTATCACTAGATCGATTACGAGTGGGTCGCAGTGTGGCTGGTTGATTCCTCCAGCTTCTTCTTCGTCGAAAGTGATTACTCCTTTCGGAGTGTCATTGATTGTAGGCCAGATTGTCGAATTCGCGCTTGTCTTGGCTTGGCGCTGATAAGCTTTGATGGCCAAGACGGTGTCTCTGAATAATTGTGATCCGCAGATGATCATGTTTACCCTGCGATGGTTGCTTTCATTGCCCTTATCATTCTGCCTTCTTTCGCGCTTTTCTCCCAAGTGGTCCCCTTGGGAAGGTTTCTCCGTTTGAGGAGTTCTGTCGTTTTTCGGGGGGTGATCTGAGTTGCGGATAAGATCCTTCACGCTGGAGACTACTGAGAGTTCTTCGGAGAGCAGCTTTGCGGAAAATCTTGCGCCGAGAACTTTGCAGTTAATGGTCGAGTGTCGGCGCGTTTGGTGAAAATCACAGAACGTGTTCTCGTCGTGACTCGGATTTCAGGTCCAGGTATTACCCGCCGTCCATCCTTGTTCTGATCCGGAGTTAATGGAGTAGCTATGCGCTCCCTTCGTTTCTTCGTCTCCGTGTTGGACGTTTCTGTCGTTGCGAGGGTTTTTCTTTTTTAATTTCTGATCCGACCATGGATCCTTCGACGCATTCTTTGTTGGCTTCCATTCCAGGGATAAGACCCTTGTCCCATGATAATGTAATCCGTGGCTTTGTGAAGCGCGTCTTAGATCGTACGCAGCTTTTCCAAAGTTATCCACTTTCTAAACTTCGAATTGAACCAGAGTGTTTTCGAAGTGCTTCTATAGCGACTTTGTCGGTTATCCCGCTGACTCTAGCCACGACGGTTTTGAACCGTTTTATGAAGTCACGGAGAGTTTCGTCCTCTCCCTGGGACAAGCTCCAAAGGTCCACTTCGGAGGTTTCTTGATCTTTCAACATCGAGTATTTTGAGGAATTTTGAGGCGACCTGGCGGAATCTTCCAATGAAGTTTTGCCTGAGGCGAAAGAACCATTCTAGCGCTGCTCTGCGAAGGTTCTCTACGAAGAGGCGGCATTCACCATTGTCTCTCTCATTTTCTCTGAATCTTGCTCTACCCATCGTGACCTGAAAAGCATGTAGGTGTGCCTTAGGATCAGTAGTTCCGTCGTATGGCATCACTTTGACCTTCCCAGTATTCGAAACCCTAGTTTCAGTAATACGAGTAGTAAAGGGTGTTTTACGAGATTCTTCGAGTAGTAGATCGATCTCCAGTGTGGTGCTAGTAGCGTGGTGGATTTGGGACTTCGCCGCCATGACTTCGGCCACCGTTTTCATGAGATCATCACGGAGATCGCGGATTTCAGAACTCTTGCTGGCAGATTTCCAGCTTTGTCGGCGTTTGCCGCGAGTGCTACGAGTTTGCTCCTCGGCCAGATCTTCCTGTTCTTTCCAGAAGATAGCTTCTTCTTCTTCTTCTTTGTTCACAGGGTTTCGAACTGGGATTCGTCTCGATCTGCTCGACTTCTTGTGCGGCGCGGATGTATGTCTTCGTCTTCGTCCATAGGTTTGGACTGACTGTTACATTCCACATCGACACGTTCGACTTCTCCTCCTTCTTTATCTTCCTCGATAAGAGGAAGGTCTCATGGGGTTTTCCGTGTAGGCGCGGGGGTGACTTCGTCAAGGTTTTGTCCAGACGGTTTGCCTTACGCTTTATCGGATCGGTACAAAGGCGTTGCAAAGTCGAGTCTTCTTTCGCGGATTCGGGTTGTTCCCAGCGGAAAGATGGCCATGTTCCTTGCTGTGAGGGTTTCAAACTGTGTAGCGAGAGAATTCATGACCTTAGCCTATTTGCCGACTTCTTCTCAAAAGTCGAGAACATCTTCTTCACCAACTCAAACGTTGCGTTGTTTGCGTCGGTGTTGTCTGCAGTGAAGTTCGTCGCTGGAGTGTTTTCAACGTTTTCGTCGATGACATTATCGTCACGAGGCTGTTGGTTATTGAGATCCGACAAGTTTCGATTGAGCGTGATGGCTGAGAGTTAAATTGATCCGTACCCCCATTCCTTCTAATGCCAAACTGTGGGAACCGAAATTCGCATTGTCGATTTCCATTGAATTAGGAACGCAGGGTTAACCCCAGTTTCCCAGAGGTCTCGGATATCTGCTAAACCACACGCCTATCAATCAGAATACGAAGTAAATATTGAAAACAAAGTAAGAATCAGAAAGAGAGAAAATGATGTCTTATTCCGAATTTACGTATGAGCGTTTTACAACAGGATAGGAGCCTAGGCTATGAGAGCTGTCAGCGAGATCCCTAGTATTAATAACCTAAGACTGCAAAACCGTAGTTGAGTGGCAACTCGAATAACAAATATAGATAGTTCCCTAAATGCTCTAAGTGCTAAGTTATGTTTTCTCTGAGTGGAGATTTCCGTGTCTCCTCTGCATCATCACCCTTGAAGTCCTTATATACTCCTCTAGAGGCGGTTTGCTCTTTCCTCTTCTGCCCTTGGTCGAATTTATCGATTCATGAAAATATTCCTTTTTTCCTTGATCTTCATGATTATCTTCAAAAACTTAACATTTATCCCCGCATGCAAAACAAAAGATAAACCGTCACAAAGTTTGGGCTTGATTTTGGATAAAAACGCGAGTGGGATTTTAGCCGAGCTTTATGCCTTGTCGGGCCATTTTCTGACTTAGGTGTTTCTACGATTTTATCAAAAGAACATTGCTAAGACGTCGTCGTCCAAGAGTTAGAATCTTTCGTATGGGGTGTGTGACTCTAGGTGTTTATTTAACCGTTATCATCTCATACGATTGACTCGATCGTTTCTTGAGAAAACGAGTTTTTTTTCAATAAAGTTCCAATGTCACTCCCAATCGAGACGGAATAAAGATAAGTTTGATCAAGTATCAAAAGAGGGAGTTTAACGAGGACGAGTTGAAACTGGATTGATTTGATTCGAATTGCCGAACGAGCGAGTTGGTCATGTCATGCCATCCAACTCGCCCGTATGGCGAGTTGGACAGTTCAACTCGCCGCACGGGTGAGTTGGTTGGTCCGTTCCGTCCAACTCGCCCATATGGCGAGTTGGTCGGTCTGTGCCGTCCAATTTGCATGTATGGCAAGTTGACCTTATTTAACTCGCAGTATAGGCGAGTTGTTCATTTCATGCCATCCAACTTGCCGTACGGGCGAGTTGGTTGGTTTGTTCCGTCCAACTCGCCTGTATGGCGAGTTGGTCGATCCATGTTTCCTTCGAGTTTTGGCCCGGAGACTTTCGTTAAGTCGGTTTCAAGACTGCATTCGTATAGAAACACGATTTTTAGATGCTTATTTCAAGAATATCTTTTTTGACCCCAACAAATGCATTTTCCCGGTAGGTTTCCTACGTTGATTCCATCGTAACCGATTTTGACCCCAATAAAAACTGATTCTCCAAAGCCTTGAACTTGTTGTTGAGCTTACTGTAGCTCCCATTAATCTTTGTGTGGATGTTCTTCAGTTGATCTCCAATATTATTTTTATTTCTTGCTTGAGATTCTAGTAGCTGCTTCTACATAGATTCCACACTTGAATATTTTGGCTAAACTTGTGAAGAGCTTCCTTGAGTGTGAATATATTGATTTCCTTTAGAGTTGAAACCTATAGGATAGGGTTGTTTGGCTAGATATCCACCTTGCTGGTTGTTATAGAAGGGTTTTTGCTGGTATGTGTTTGGATATTGGGGCTTGTTTTGGTATGGGTTTTGGTACTAAAAGTTGAGCTCCTTCTTGTATCATTGACCATTAGCATTTTTGAAGCACAACTCTTGTTTTCTTTCTAAACCCTCAACTTTCTTAACTTCAAAAGCTTCTTTTTGAGCCTGCTTACCAACAAAGTTCACCTTCTCTTGTTTTTCCCTATCTAAAAAGAGCATGTCCATCTTGTATTGAAGAGACTTCATCTCTTTTCTTGTGTAGGATTCATCACCACCTCCACCTCGGTTTCATCTATCACAATCATCATTATACACTGAGTCACTTTAAGCTATATTCTCAACAAGCTCCATACCATCTTGAGAAGTTCTTCCTAAGAAGAAACCATTGTTGGCTGTGTCTAACATGTTGCGATACTTAGGCAAGACTCCCCAATAGAAAGTGCTAAGTAGACTCTCATTGTGAAACCATGGTGTGGGCATTGAGACAAGAATCCCTTGGACCTTTCCCAAGCTTATCCAAATCCTTCTAAGTTCTTCTGTTGGAACCCTGAGATTGCATTCCTTAGCGCGGTTGTTCTTGATATGGAGAAGAAATCATTGATAAAAGCCTTCTTACATTCATCCCATGTTTCAGTAGATGATCTTGGTAAATTCTTCTCCCAGGTATGAGTGATGTGGTTATTTTTATTTCACTTTCAAATTAACCTAATTCCCACTTTACTCTCTCAAAAAAAAGTTCAGTGTAGTACTTAGAGATCGAATCCATAGAGACTCTATGATTTCACAATAGACTTATTGTTTTGGAATTAAAGCTAGATGAATTATAACAATAACAATCAAAGCGATTTCAAGTCTGGTTTGGTTTGTGAGGATTAAATTAATAGATTAGACTTAGTGGAAATTCTCAGGTAGGTTTAGATAATGCATACTAACAGATTTTTAGGGTTTTATTAAGTATCGTTCTGAACTCAAACCTTAGGGTTTAGGAGATCGCTCTCGCGCATCTCAACTGAGCATCGATCGATGACAATAAGATGACACTAATCGATGCCCATTCTAAACAGTACTGGTTTCGTGGTTTGATGGGTTCTCTAAACTTCTAATTCAATTCTCGTTTGTTACTAGTTATTTAGATTGTTTAAGATAGATTCCAGGTTATAAACATGCTCTCGCTTGCGCCATAAACACTACAAAAAAATAAGGGTATTGTGACGATATATTCGAACACAATAGACAAAAATTCGTAACAATATATTCATTGTTACATTTTTGTTACCAATTTTTAGTGGTTGCAATACGTGTGTCACAAATGTTTCAACATAACAAAAATGTCAAAATATTTTTGTGACTGATATATGTGTAACAAACTCGTCACACATAGTCACGTAGCAAGTTGGTAATAGCACGGTTACAATTTGTTACCTATGATATTGTCTCAAACCGTATTAATTTGTGATGATTATAATGTGGCAATAATGTCACATTTAGTAACAAATACATTATCATAAAATATATAATAAAATAAATCTTGATATAATCTTACAATACTAAAAATTGAATAAGCTCAACTCTCAGCATGTCCACGTATGCAAATAAAATCTTCCAATCAAAATGTTCTGATATGCCACGTCACTTTATATTTTACGTACATTTAAAAATGTTTTGGTCCACTTCGTAAATCAGCCCATATTCTTGACCCAATCGATTTGTCGTTAGTAAGGGCGTTCCAAGAGACTCCTCCACTTCCACTTTCATCTTTCTCCTTCCAGGCTCTGATTTTTTCCTATCTTCCCGTTTTTATGATTGGTAACGGCGGTTTCCACCTTTCTTTCTCATTAAACCCCTAATTTAATTCTTCAATCGTAAGTTATTCCACCATTCCAAATTCCTTTGTTATTCACCTCAAACCCAACGAATCTCTGCTCCTCGCAAAATTCATGAAACTCATCAAAGCACATTAGGCAATGGCGACCAAATCGGCAAAACCCACCGGCAAGGCTCCAATCCCTCAATTTTTTAAAGACGTCCCCCTGGCTTAGCTAAATCGGGGCTGCCTTGTTTCCGTTTGTTTTATTTCTAGGAAGCAACCCAGCGAAAGGGGCATGCTTAGTGGGTTTAGAACTGCTTCTCATTGACGAGAAGGTATGAAAACTATTTTCAGATCTTTGCTTCCCTGAGATTCCATTCCAATATTCAAGACAACTCCTTAATATTCTTTATGACAAGGAACTGTTGTACAAGCAAATCAAGAGCAACAAGACAATGTCTGAGATTCAAAGAAATCCTGAAGGTGGGTAGTTACTGAACATACGACATCAACGAATGTTATATCACTCTGGTAGCGTCTTCATCACTTTCGTTTCTGTTTGTGGCTTTTTCTGCTTTAGTTGTGCTGTTAGTTAAATCACCCATTCTCATCTTTTAATTCTTTTTGTTTGGTTTGGGTTCAAAATAATAAGACAAAATAGTTTAAATTCGGAAATCTTTGATTCATTATGTTTATAGTGTCTCCTTTAATCTTTGGAGCATTGGCTGTGTTTTCCCTGATATTTTTTCTGGAAGACTACTTCTTAAAAGGAAGAACATAGGTGGAAAGGGAGCAAAACGATATATTTTTAATGAGTTTTTGTGTATGTTTGTTCTGTGTAGATTGAACAACTTCACAAAACGTATAAACTCTTTGGTTCACCATATAAAGAATCTGGAAAAAGAACAAGCTTCATTCTCAAATTAAGATGTTTAGACCACAACATCAACATGAATGTTGTTTGGGAGAAATTTTAAAGGAGTTCCCGAAAACAACAGTTGATCTTCAGAAGAATCTATTATCTGTTGGTCCAGACAAACGAGGAACGGCCTCTGATGCTCTCATGTAAGAGGTAAAGAAAAAAGAACTCTAAACTTTAATCAAATATCGAATCAAATTACTGCCATATATATATATATATATATATATATATAGATATTAAATTGACAATGTTTTGGTCTTCTCTATGGCTTTGCTGTTATTTCAGTACTTTAACCTTATGCTTGTGATCCATTTGTGATCCATTGACATTACCGAAGTATCCTCCTACCAATGAAATGGATGCTAAGTACCGTGAAGAACTTCTACGAAGGTTTCAATCAATCGATTTCCATAAGATCTGTACAAAATTTTGTCCCTGTAATTACGTGTTGAGACTTGAGAGATTATAATATTTGTTTTGTAGGAGAAAATAAGGTATAAAGAAAAGATATAGATTGATTTTCAAGAAAACGGGAAAATCATGTAGAACAATCAAAAAGCTTACAAATCTAAACAAGTTACCAACCCAACAGGTCTGTAATACACTGATGCTTCAAAACCCCGGTTCCTTATTCGTAATTTGGTTGAAGCGAGTTTACGTACACCGGTTTATCTCCATACGCTATCGGAGATATCTCAAGTGACTACTTGGATCGAGTTTCCGTACACCGGTTTATCTCAAACCACGGAGCCAGAAAGCGGGTTCACATGGTCTGGGACAAAGAAGAGAAAAGACAACGACGCAGCTTCAACGCTAACTTATAATCAGCCAGGATCTGTGAGCATGTCATTTGCTAAGACCACTTTTGGGCTGACAATGAATGAGAACAAATCGAGCTTTCTTAAGCCCCAAGTTTTTGCAGCCTCCTCTGATGTGTTTCTGTTCCATGGCGCCACAAGAAATCAGAAGACGATACGGTGGGTCCACCAAATCTTTGAGGATTTGAAGAAAGCTTGAACGAGTCCGGAGATTGTTTTTTCAAACTAATGGAATGGATAAGGTATTACGAAGGACTGAGAGTGTTGCCAGACTTAGTGTCCGAAGACTACCAGGAAAAGAAAGTTCCGCCAGCGTCATATATACTTGACGTCATTTAAAGTCCATATATAAATTACAAATTTGTACCAGATGTGTGTTAGTTCTAATGTGAAGTTTAATTTGTTGAGATTATTATCACAAATTTAGGGTTGGCAACTTGGCAATTCAAAATATGTCAAATAGTTAAAAAGGTAGCCAATTCAAAATATGTCTATTTGGTTCTGTGTACACCCCCCCCCCCCAACCCCATATATCATTTGCACATACATACACGTTTGTTTACTACAAACGTAAATACCGAATTAAGCATATATCATATTCAGTGGTCACTATACTTGACTAGGAAATGGTTCAATGATCTAAGAATGAAGTTGCAACATTGTCATGAAATCCCTTTGAGGTTCACATATTTCTTTGCGAGTTTTGTTACCGTAACTTCCTCCAATTGCTTAGATCATCGATGCTTTCGTCGAGTCTATTTTCTTTTCTTGCGAAAATGAAATAGTTTGACAATGTCCTAATTTATTGAGACCGCATAAAACAGATTGAATATGCTCTAGTGATGATCTCCACTAACAAAACTCCAAAACAATATTAGATCAACCGTCAAATAACCTGGCTTGATATTTCTCATCCAGCTCTATGTTTATATATACGTTTCAGATAATGATGCAGCTGAGTGCAAAATATGAAAAACTCTTCTGACATCTGTAGACTAATACATAATAATATATTATATAGAAATTGAGGATACAATCATACAAGACATAAAGAATGTCATATAGGATTTAACACTATCAAATAAAATATGTCAAATCAACATTATAATTTAATATCTTAAAAATGTCAACATTTCCAAAAAAAAAACAAATTTATTTAAAAATAAAATATACCTCTATATAAAATAAGGTAAACAAACAAAAGAAAAATATCAAAATTAACTTGATATCTATACAACATATTTAGGAAATTAACATAAACCCTTACCTAACAAAAATAATAAATTCTCAAAAATACAATAATTTCTAAAAATTAAATTTCCAAATACTTTAAACTATATTAGTTACAAATATTTCATTAAGTTAAGGATATAAGACTAGGGACGTTTTCACATAAAATTAATAATTATCAATAAAATATATAAAACCAGTATCTTATTAAATATTAAAAATTTCAAAAAGATTTTTTTATAAAAAAATGAAATTTAACAACCAAAAAATAAATAGGTATCAATATAAAATAAAGTACAATAACAAATTAAAATCCTCTAAAATTAATTCACTTAATATATATTAAAATTTTGAAAATTCTTAATATAATATACTTAACAGAAAATCTCTCTTAGAATGGAAATTATTACATAATGCAAGATTTGAGTAATATAGTCTACATAACACATATATGATTTTCAAAGTTGAGGTTATATTTCAATTAGAGTATTCATATACACCTTTATTTTGCAGTATTCATATATAATTTTATATCACCAATGTTTTAACCTAATAAATATTATTGGAAAAAAACCGTAATGTCAATTTAGCTAATGGAAGATATAAATGAAAAGTTTAAAGGTTCTAAATTATATCTGAAGATCAATTTAAGAGTGAACTACCACCAAGTGAACATGGATACACCAGACATTAATAAAACATGTTTTAAAACTCATATAGATTATAAAAAATATTTAGTGATGTCATTCAGTCTTACTAATGTTTCAGCCATGTTTCAAAGTTTGATGAGCTGTGTCTTTAAAAAATTTCTGCAACAATTTATCTCATATTTATTTATGACATTTTGATGTATAGCTCATTAATAGAAAAACATATGTAATATACCAAATGAGTCTTTGAAGTGATGAGCGGAATTATTTGTATGCTCAGAGAAGTAAGAATATTTTTGCTATGGAGAGAATATATTGTGGGCATTATATTGATTTTAAAATAGTATTCATATACTGAATGAAAGTAAAGGCAACTACATAATTACCTAATCTTATTAATCTCAAATAACTACTAGAATTTTTAGGCCAAGCCAACTATTATAGATGTGCTGTTCATAGTTCTGCAGTTTTTATTTTTAACAGTAAGTTTTATTTTTCTCAAAAAATAAACAATAAGTTTTATGAAAATATTTTTTTTAGAATAAAATGCAATTAATAAAAAGAATAAATTAAAAATAAAATAACATTAACAAATTTTATATAAAACTTGAAATTAAACATAACAATTTTAGTTTACAAAATGTTTAACTAAAATGATAATAAATAAACTATGTCTTACAAATGAAAAAATCCAAATATTTTGAAAAATAATAAAATTTTAAATTACATAATATAAGATTAATGATCATTTTTTAAAAAAGCTAACAGTTCTTATTTTCATCATAATTTCTACACATATGTCATATATCTCAAACATGTTGGATTTGTTTTTCATAAATTAGATATTTAGTAGGTTAAATATTTAATTTCATTTAGATTTTATCCTTTTTAAAAATTATTTTACTTAACAATTTTATAATTTAAGAAAAAAATACGTTATATTTTATAGAAAATAAAAAAAAATTTATAGAAAATAAAAATTTAATTAATATGTTATGTTTTAGTAATTTGAATATTATTATATAAAAACTAAAATTTCAGTAATAATCCGCGCGTAGCGCGGTTGAAATACCTAGTTAATTATAATAGTAACAACTAACCGATCTACCAATTTAATTATCATTATAATAAATATTTGATACAAATTGACAGATTAAATTATTAAAATATTTTAAAATAGCAACTAAATTAAATCTAAAAATGCAGTACATGCAAAATAAAATTTATTTACTAATCGAAATTTGGTTTATATATTAAAATCAACTTACAAATTAACATGCTCTCCAAAAACGCTTACAAATTAACATTCGATTATAAAACTAAACCAAATGATAACCAAAAAAAAACTAAACTAAAAAAAAAGGTAAAACCAGAAAACTTAATTTCTCATCCTGTCATCTTCTCAGCCGCCTCTGCTCCACACATGAGTTCGTAGCTTTGTTTCCATACCATCACGTTCTTCTTCCTTCTCTTCTTCTCCCTCTTCCTTTTGGTCCTCTTGTCCCTTCTTAAATCTAAGGTTTATGGGCACTTGAACAAATTACCACAAGTATTTAATAAATGAAACACTATAGTTTCATAATATATAAGTTATATCATATTTGAAACCAAATCCCATAATGAAACCCTATAACAATTTTTTTAAGTTTCTCTAGGAAATTGTATGGGTTCCTTAGCAAACGGTCTGTTAAATTTATACACATACCCTATGTCTAAATTATATGTACGTTATGTATTTATATAATAACGTTCAGTGTTCACTATATATAATAATATTTCTTTAAATGATAACCATAAAGAGGTGTGTATGCATTATTTCATAAGATTTTATTTATTAAAATTCATCCAGAATAATATTAAGGTAACTAAAGAGACGTATTTTTTTAACGATAAAGAAAAATATTAATATAGGAGATACTATGTTTTCTAAGGTTGGAAACATAAAAATATTGTGTATTTTCACTTGCAAGCGTTATTTCATAAAATCAGATTATGAACATTAAATTATAATTGCTACATATTGTTATGTTGTTGAGTAATAATTTACAACAATTTTTGTTTGTCATCTTTTTATATGAACTCGTCACGAAAATTTGGTTTTTAACGTCATAAATGAAGACATATGATTTAGTCACATATTCTTATAACTTTGATAACAATAAACATAGTCATAATTATGTCACATCTCTTGTCTCGTTTACTTTTGTCATTGTTATGTTGCTAAATGTGACAAAAATGTGGCTACGATAAAATCAGTCACAGTACAGTGACCGAGTAGCTACCCTTTTTGACGTAAAATATTAGTAATAAATTAGTGTCTGCTATGTCACAAAAATGTGACTAATATTTTTAGTCCCCAAAATTCGTAACAATAACTCCTTATTTTTAGTCCCCAAAATTCGTAACAATAACTCCTTTTTTTTGTAGTGAGAACCTAACTTCTAATGCATTAACAACAACTTAAAGAACCAAGAAGATTACCCTAACAATTTTATAAAATCATCAATACATTACTACTATTGAATAACCCTAAATCTAATAGAGAACTACTCAGACATATCAATAAAGAATATGAATAAATTAATTAATTCTAATTGCATAGAATAAACTGACTAAAAAGATAAAGTTTTCAAGATCTTCTCTATGTATCAATGTGTTCCAACTCTAAACTCTAAAAATCTGGCGTAACTTAGAAGAAAACTCTCTCTTAGCTCTTTTAGGATTAGGTCAAAACAAAGACAGAAAACCTTAATAAATAGTTTAAATTTTGGCCAGGAACTTGTAATTTCTCAAGCCTTCACCAATCTTGCTGTTGACTTGACCGTCGATCAACGCACAGTGTGGAACGTCGATCGATGGTTTATTCATAAATCTAGATCCAACTTTGAGTTTCTACTGAGCAATCCTCAATGCTCCAAAATAGTCCAAAAGCTCCAATTGCTTCTAATGAGTACCTACACCTTTAATTACTCTAAAAAAGTACCAAATGCATATAAAAGACTCTAAAAATACTTTATATATCATAGGTAAAATAGGTGAAATCTATGGTATATCAACTCCCTCAGACTTAACCTTTTGCTTCTTCCTCAAGCAAAACAAAGCATGTGTAAGAAGTTTTGAAAAGCGGAGACTCACATAATGTCTAAGCATAACTGTCACCCTACTTTGTTGCAACCACATCATATCAAGTTAATCACAGAGGAAATTTATATACTATATCCTAGTATAGCAACCAAATCTCTTCTACCAACAACTTAGTGAATACTAGTCTGACTCGCTCCTCTACTGATTTCATTTCTTTGAATAAAATAAAAGTGCAGGTTTTACCTTGGGAGTACTGATCAAAGAATATATGGACTCTTACCTCTGCAAGTATCTGAACAACTAGGCACAAAATCTTCTCTGATCCCTTTCTTCCCTCTTTTATATTTTCTCTAAATCTTTTTTGGATCTAAAACTCAATGAACAATGATGCTGATACATTCCATCTTGCCATCTCATTTTTAAAATATATTTATATTATTATTATTATTATTATTATTATTATTATTATTATTATTATTATTATTATTATTATTATTATTATTATTATTATTATTATTATTATTTAAACAAAGTTAAAGGCAAATAGTGGGGTCATCAGTAATGTACCTATCCCTCGCTTCCAACAATGTGTCATCATTCCTTTGAATTAGAATAGTGGGGTCATCGGTAATGTACTTACCCCTCTGCATCTCAGAAAATCATCTCAATCTTTTATTTTTAGTAGATGATGAAGATAGAGAGAGAAGGCTTGTACCTAAAAACTTGCAGAAGGAATATGATCCATTGTATACCAAATCGCAAAGCAAGCATAAAATGTCAGGATTAGTGTTGGAAATCAGCTTCGGTTCCTTCAAACTTTCTAAGATAGTGTGATATAGTGGCATGATGATCCACTTTGGTATCTCTAGTAATCTCTGCAAACAACCTTCTAATAATGGTGTTAAAGTGTGGTTAGTCAATAATAAATCTTGATCATAGTCTCCTTCTTGACTCAATAAAACTTTTTGAAAAAACTTATATATATATATATATGTACATATATAGATAAAACTCAAAAAACAAGTAAATAGCGTTAGCGAACCTCCCCAGACTTAAATTACATTGTCCCTAGTGTAATCCATCTCGGATTAGTTAGGAGAAATTAAATAATAAGGAAACATTGCTAGAGATAGCCGAATATACCAACTCTGTTAGGAGTATCGATCGATGAGAGTAGGTGAGCATCGACTGATGGTGAACCATCAACGTCAATCGGTGGTGTATGGGTGGTATCGAACGATGGTGTATTCAAACTATCAGGTAAACCTTCAAAAATAGAATAGATACTGAAATAAGTAGTAGTATAATAATGTTAAAAACTTGTTGCGCTATGTTAGTTTGTCATCGATTGAAAGCAACAATGCGCCATCGATCGATGCTTGGGTTGACAGACTGAATCGTGTGTGTTAGCTCTGTTAGACACTCCATTCTGATCATCTCTTTTTGGGTTAGCTTTGTTAGACACTGAAGCACACGTTAAAAACATCCAAACATCAATAAATAAATAGTCTAAATCCAAATGCAACAAGAGAAATAAGTATGAGTATAAGTCTGAAAGTGAAATGAAATAAATGACGAAGTAGTATCAAAGGGACTACTCCTCGTCTGAGGTATCTATATCAAGCTGCTGGTGCTATGGTACTGCTCCTGGTGGCGACCTGGCTCTAGTCTTGTGACGGCTGAAACACTGGCATAGAGACATTGTCTCCACCCTGGCCCATATCGCTCGAAGTGCGTCCACCAAGACTCGCTTGAGAAAACCGTGGTCGTGCATGGGGATCTCTGGGATATGGGAGAAGGCTGGGAGTGGTGGAGGTGGCTGTGCCGGCTCGTCCACTGCATCTGCTGCGACCAGTTTTGCTGTTCTGAGGCCTCCTCTGCGTCGTACTCTGAGGGGTGATGTGTGGAGGTGGCGCTAAGCTGGGTGGAATGCGAGGCGCTGTAGATCGTCAGAGAAGTCTGTCACCTCGCGAACTGGAAGCTCTATCATCTGAGGCCCCTCATCATCCACAAAGGACCAATAGCTCCCCTCCTTCAGCCACTGGGTCCTCGTCAAGTGACCCTCATCCATGAAGCGCAGCTCTCTCTCTACCGAAACTCCCTCGAAGCTAATGTCCAAGAACGCTGAAGATGGGTGTCAAGAAGCTCCCGATCGTCTCCCTCTTTGTGCCCGAACCCTTGAAGGGTTTGTCCTTCAGGGTCGCCAGGTGCTCAGAAAATATAACCCCCAATTTCACCTGATGATCGCTCATAGGTGGAGAAAAGAACTCGTTGTCGAGCCTAACTAATTCCCTGACGGAATAGTACAGCAATGTCAAATCCTGAACCCTAACCTTGTTGGGTTCCATCTTGCACAACAGGGTGTTGGCAAGGACCTTCATGAAATAGCGTAGAGTAGGGTGACGGACGTCTGTCTGAGTGGCTTTGACTGAGTTAAATTGCTTGTCCTGACGAGGCCCCAAAAGGTAGGCAGGCCAGGGAAAGCAGCAACTGAACAGGCGCTGGTACCGATGTTGAAGCCATAAATCTCACAGAGCTGCGGGATGGGAATCTAGTACCAGATGCCTTTGATGAGAAAATTCAGGGTGGCCTAATGCTTCACCATGGGCTCTTGTAGAGCACCTGAGCTGTAGCTATGCACTGTCGGACCAGGTCGGGATAACCATGGTGCCCAATCCAAGCTCATGCACCATCTGTCAAAAATTTATGTAGAGCCCCAGCTTCTTCAGATTTCGCTTATTGGTGAACTTGGTGGGCTCGATGGTAACACTCTGCCAAGTGTTGTAGTAGAGGCTGTCAAAATCATCCCACTCCTCGCTCAAGGGACGATATGTGCACTCCCTCGATGCCACCGCTTTTTGAGGGTTAGGATAATCCTCGAATATCAGAAGTAAGGCCTCCTCCTCTTTGGGCCAAGGGTCTCGGCATGGAGGACCCCGTGGTGGAGCACTAGAGCTGCCGACCTTGTACCACACTTTTGTTCTCTCTTGTCCATCTGCATTTAATCAAACAAGGTAAAAATAAGATTCGATGTCCAGATTAAAACAACAACCGTCGATTGATGGTACCGTATCGATCGATGGTTCATCGCGGATCATGGATTACGAAATCAAGAATAATGAACTCAAAATCGTGCAAATTATGTTCAAACATTGTAGAGAACTCCTAATCTAGTACTCCAGCTCCCTAAATCATCCTAAATTCCGAGTTAAACCACAAAAGATTCGATTTTTCTTCAAACCCTAAAAAGTTTCATAAACTAAGAGAACATAACTTGATGAATGAGTGACTTAATGAACTAGACAGGTATAAAGGTTGAAAATCAAGTGATATAGGATGAAAAACGAGCAAAATCGGCCGAAAATCGGGAGAGAAATCAAGTGTTTTACTCGTTTGTGTTTTTGCGGTTGTGGAGAAAAGTGATTTATTAATCGGGGTCGTGTCAAGTTAACCTTCTCGACACACGACCATCGAGCGACGGTCATATAAGGACGTCGATCAATGGTCTATTCAGTGACTACACATTCAATTAAGAAATTAGTAATTGCATAAATAATTGATAAATAATTATTATATATTTGTTATTAATAAATAATTATTACTATTATATATATATATATATATTTTATGTTTTTATTATTATATAAATATATTTGTTTTATTATATATGTATATATGTTATTATTATTTTATTATTAAATTAGTGGGTTGCCTCCCACTCAGCGCTTGTTTAAAGTCGTTAGCTTGACGAAAAATGAGTTTATCATTCGGGGTTAGGCATTAGGCACCTATAAACGTGCGGTCTGAGTATGCGGAATTTTAGCTCTAGCCCAATAATGTTTCACTCGCTGCCCATTCACTATGAAATCATCTGTTTTAGGATTAAATAGGACAGTTTTCCCGTAAGGTGTAACTTCTTTTATGGTGAAGGGTCCGGACCAACGAGAACCTAGTTTTCCAGGAAATAGAGTTAACCGAGAGTTGTACACGAGTACTTGATCTATCGGTTCGAAATGCCTTGAAATAATTTTCTTGTCGTGACAAGCTTTCGTTCTCTCCTTGTACAATTTCGAGTTCTCGTAGGCACAAAATCTGATTTCGTCGAGCTCATTTAGTTGAATTAATCTCTTTTCTGCAGCGGGTTTAGCATCAAAGTTTCTTTTTTATGGCCCATTCGGCTTTATGCGCTAGTTGTACAGGGAGATGGCAGAATTTTCCATAGATTAATTGGAATGGGGTAGTTCCTAATGGTGTTTTAAACGCTGTTCCAATATGCCCAAAGTGCATCATCTAACTTCAAAGACTAATCTTTACGGTTTGATCCTACCGTCTTTTCTAGGATTTCTTTGATCTGACGGTTGGATACTTCCACTTGTCCGCTGGTCTGAGGATGATAGGGTGTAGCTACTCGATGGTGAACTCCATGTTTCTTGAGCAGTTTTTCGAACACTTTGTTAATGAAGTGGGTGCCTCCATCACTTATTACGATTCGCGGAATTCCAAATCTGGAAAAGATAATACTCTTTAAGAGTTTAACGAGTACAACAGCATCATTTTCCAAAGTCGCTATTGCTTCCACTCATTTAGATACATAGTCTACAGTGACCAGTATGTATTTATTTTCGTGCGAAGAAGGGAAAGAGCCCATGAAATCGATGCCCCAACAATCAAACACTTCAACTTCAAGTATGAAATTTTGTTCCATCTCGTTTCTCTTGCTGATTTTTCCTCTTCTTTGGTAGGGGTCGCATTTTTCTGCATAGGCTTGAGCATCCCGAAACATAGTTGGCCACCAAAACCCCGCTTGCAGGATTTTTGACACTGTCTTAAAACAAGAGAAATATCCGACGTAATCGGATCCGTGACAATGATATAAAATCTCTGGAGTTTCACTTTCGGCAACACATCATCTATATATGTCGTCAGAACAGTATTTGTAAAGATAAGGTTCATCCCAGTGATATCTCCGGATTTCTCTCAAAATTTTCTTTTTATGATATCCTTTGATAGAGTTCGGGTTCTACTTCGGCCGCAAGAATAGTTTACTATATCTGCATATCAAGGTCTATCGGTGGTGTTTAGTGCACACCCCCCCCCCCCAACTCAAACTTCTGCCTCCAGGAGAATCATCATTTGGTGTCAAAGGATTACAACTGACGTTGATATTTATTGAAATGATTATTTCATCGTCCTTCTCAAATGTAATCGTTCGATTGTATTAGTGTCTCGTCGATCAATTCCACAACACGTGTCAAACTGACTCTACCAACGAAAGTCGATTCTTCTAAGTAGACATTTTCTATGTGTAAGAAATCATCTACAGGGATGTCGTCATCTACTCATATTCGTGATCAGTGATCCGTGACTCCATTTTCTACTCCCTTCTTATCTTTGACTTCAAATTCTTGGAGGAGGAGAATCCATCGTAAAAGTCTCTGCTTAGCGTCATTTTTGTTCATTAAGTATTTCAATGCAGCGTGGTCGGTGTAAACTACTACCTTTGAACCGAATAGATAGGATCAAAATTTCTCGAAGGCAAATACCACAGCCAATAGCTCTTTTTCTGTTGTCGCATAATTATGTTGCGCATCATCCAGAGTTCTGCTGGCGTAGTATATAGCTTGCAACTTTTTTTGTCTTTATTTTGTCCAAGTACCACGCCTACAGCAAAATCGCTGGCGTCACACATAATTTCGAATGGTAAATCCCATTTTGTTGCTTAAACAATAGGGGCGGATACAAGCACTGATTTGATTCCTTTAAAGGCTTCGAGACATTCAGGCGTAAAATCGAATTTCACCTCTTTGCACAGAAGTGCAGTAAGAGGTCTAGCAATTTTGTTAAAATCTTTTATGAATCGCCTATAGAATCCAGCATGTCCTAGAAAATTCTAACGTCTTTGACATTAGTGGGTGGCGGCAGTCCATTCGTTACGTCAATCTTTTCCTTGTCCACCTCAATTCCGGCTACCTAGACCTTGTGTCCCAAGAAAATTCCACTGTTAACCATGAAATGACATTTTCCCAGTTCTAGAATTCTTTCATATAGATCTTGTGCACATCCTTCTATATCTCCAAAAATTTCAAACTTATCTGGTCTGAGATAACAATCATCTTCATCTTCTGTTCTTGGCTCTTGTTCAGATTTGCGTCTGATGTTGTTTGAAGGCAAGGAGGTTCTGTCCGATTGATGCTTGATTATCTACTTTCGCGTTCATTACCCAACCAGCTTCTTCCAGTTCTAGGACGCGAGACTCTATCAGCTCTTCCTCTCTATAATCTGCATCATATTCTTCGTAAGCTTCAACGTATCCTCGGTATGCCTTATGGGTGCTTATCGATGGTGTATAGTGACCTTCGATCGATGCTCGATAATCAGACTGGTTGCCGAAAAGATTTCCAGCTCCATTAGCCATCGCAAGTATATCTGCCACATCTTCTCTCGTGACATGCAAACTTCTGCCATCCATAGCTATTGCGTGACCTTCTGGATCTCTCATAATGCCGAACTCATCTGGTTGTAGATAAACGTATTCCCTTTCGCATTCTGCTGCTGAATCCAGTTTGGACTCTGAATTAATGCCAGTATCGATCGATGGTGAATGGTTACCATCGATCGACGTCGATTTCCCAAGTTAATGGGAAACATGAAAAAACCAGCCTCTTCCATAGAAATTTCTCGGTATTCGATTATTTATTTTTCTCTGTAATCTTCGTCTTCCTCGAGGTAGGCTGGGTTGTAATCAAGATCTGTGTGGAAAGTGTTGATCGGTTCTGAATGGTGGGTGTCGATCGATAATGAAGCTTGGGCTTTGATCGATAATGAAGCTTGGGCTTCGATCGATTGTTGAGCTGTATGGTCGGCGATCGATGCTATGGGTTGGGTGTCGATATATGGTCCATCTTCTAACTCCTCATTGAAATCGTAATCGCAAAAGCATGTTTGCTCTTATTCTTAACAGGTTTATAAAAAATATATTGATCGATTAGAGATAAATACAACCTTTTAAACTTCATATCGCAGATAACTCAAACAGTGGCCATGAATGCTCTCCCAAATTAGTAGTGATGAGTTCCAATCTATCCCGATGTCCATCACATGGAAGTCTACTGGAACTAAAGTGTTGTTAATCTGGACTGGAACATCTTTTACCATCCCTCCTGAGTTCACTCTTAAGAAGTCTACAAATGTGAACGAATCATTGGAGGGTTCCACTCTCAGGTTCAGCTCCTCTGCCATACTCTTTGGCATAATACTCACTGACGATCCAGTGTCACAAAGGGCATTGGGATATTCGTAGCCCTTGATGAAGCATGTAACCACGAACTTTCCAGGATCACTTTTCTTCGTCAGACAAGTCCTCTGCTTCATCTTATCTATGAGGTGGTTGAACATTATCTCTATATCATCATCTGTCTCCCTTGTTTACTTGAAATATCCATAATCTGTTAGTATAATAAGCTTCATCAAAAGAGATATCTAGAAGAATTTTGAAAACTCTTTTGGCAAAACTATCCATCTCTTTTTCATTGGCTTCTCTGCGTTGATGCTTAGGGATCTTGTGCCTCCTTTTTAGTGTCCCTCATCTTCTCTATCAATATCAATAGCTTCGGATGTGTTTGTATTTTGTTCTGAAACTTTCATGGTCGGACACACAATCAAGCTTGCATTGAGTTTCGACAATCGAACTGGTTTCCTCATTTGTCGATCGATGATGAGGTCGCACTATCGATCGATGCTTCTATCGCTATGTCGATCGATGCTTGGACGTCTGTGTCGATTGACGTTAGTCAATTCACACGAAGCCACTGATACTGTAAGATTCACCTACGATCGATGCTCGTTGCTAGGTATCGATCGATGCTGATGAGAAGTGTCGAGTGACATAGAATTTTCCATACAAAATTTGATGTCTTGGGGCTTCTATCTTAACTTCCTGCCAGAAATCATCATCAATCAATGCATTGATGTGGTGCTTTTGTCCAACCTCCATTTCCTCATTGATTAAGCTTTCATGCCTTCTAATGATTTCACTTGTTTGCATCACTTGATTCTCCAATTTCTTCACATGGGTGCTGAGGTTTTCGAACTTGGTATTGAGGTTGAGGTATATACCATCTATCTTCCCATTGAAATCCACAGTCATCTTCTGTTGTGCCTCTAAAACTCTATCAACCATCGCTTCGATCTTGCTTTCTTGAGTTTCTGGAGGAAGATTCTGGTAGTAGGAAGATCCATAAGTCATGTTGTTGTTGAAAGGTCTTCGGTATAAACTCTGATTAAAGTTACTCCTTTTGACCATTCCCATAGGAGTTCCTTTTGAAACCTGGATACCTTTGCTCTGGAAACCATTCTCATCAATGTAGTTCACATCCTCTTCTTCAATCTCATCATCTCCAGAGTCTACTACTTCTACTTCTCACGTCATCAAAGAAGTTAGGCAAGAAAGCGTTCTTGATGACAGTCCAGGATGTCAGAGATCCCGGTGGTAGCTTCTTAAGCCAATATGAAGCTTCTCCACTAAGTGAGTACTTAAAGAGCTTATAGAAAAGATAGTCCTCAAGGATTACATTTGCTTTAATAGCGGTTACTAGATCCTCAAATCGCTCCGAATCATCCATAAGGTGCTCATGACGCAATCCATGGTAAGGCATCTACGCTACAAGTCCGAAGAAATCGGGCTTGATCTCAAAATAGTTTCTCTGAAAAGCTGGAGGACGAATGGTGGATCTGTCGACGTAGAACTGGTCTGGACGGTTGTAGTCAGCCAGTGTTCTCTTAGAAGCATGGGCGTTAGCTTCAGGTTGAGATACTGCAGCGTCTGCTTCTGCTTCTGCTTCGGTATCAGGGATTATAGACCCCTGATCATCTATCTTTTGACTTGCTACATTACGCAGGTGAGCGTTGATATCACGCATGTCTCCATTCTCATTATGAACCAATACAATTGTCGCAACCATCTGAGCTCGTCTGATGTCGTCGATCGATGTGTGTAGGTGTTCGTCGATCGATGCGGTGTGGTCAACGTCGGTCGATGATCGAGGTCTGATGTCGGTCGATGTTATCCGCCGAAAAGAGGTGTCGTTCGATGCTGAGTAGATGCCACCGATCGATGCTTGGCGTCTTTCTTTGCGGATCGTACGTTTGAGCTTCTCTGGTTCGGAGAATAGTAATTCTTGTCCTTTAGTGCTTCTGGTACTCTTTTGCATGTACCTGAAAATAAGAAAAAGAAAAATTCAGTAACCTGAAAGTAAAAACAAACATATACTAAATCCTAGAAAATTAAATCTAATGGCGATCAATTCTAGCAGGGTATAAATATCCTAAACAGTTAACTGTCAAATTAATCCTTAATCCTAACACACAAAACAATACTCTTGCCAAGAGAGATCAGGTGTAGTACTTAGGGATTGAATACACAGAGAGCAATGACACACAATAGATTTCTTATTTCTAAAGACTAAGCTAGGTAATTGCATATATATTGATAGCAAGTAATCAGTTTAAGGAAATATTATTTATCAGAAGGTAGAGATGCAATATGAAAATCTGACAATAATGCAAATATGGAATATGATAATAATGAAAATATGGAAATTTGCTAATAAACTTAACTAACATGTAAATATCCTAGATCTAGGGTTTCAGGCCTAATTGATTATAGGGAATAGAAAGCAAGTAAATGTAAATATTATAGAACTCAAATAATAACTATTATGATCCCTTAAACTCCAACTCTCGTATGTGAGTAAAAGGACAGACTATCGATCGACGGCTTAGGCCTAATGTCGATCGATGGTGAAATTGTAAGGAAGTGTGAACGAGATTTGATATGTTAACCAAACTAATTAGACTATCTCTCGCATGAGCCTAAAAACCTAGTTCAATGGAGTCTATTTTGACATAGAACTTACTCTCGTAGTCGTCCATGTCTTACTTTTGAGATCCTAGTTAGCTACTCTTGAATGCAAGCATTAAGTTAATTGATGGATATTATCTTAACCTAGCAACCCTAATTTTGGGCTAATCCATGATTGCCATCATTCAACCCCAAATCTAGTTGACGACTACTCAGACATAATTAAAGTAAGAACAATAATCTGAATATAATGCATAGATAGAATATTGGGGTTCCAATATAAATCTCCATAAGGAATTATGAATTTTCTCCCCTAAAACCTTAAAACTATAATAGAAAACTAAATATCCTCTCTCTCTTTATTTTTGTGTGTAATACATAAAGGACAAATATAAACCATAACATCTAGGTCAAAACTCGTACAGGGTATCTTCGTCATTTGTCTCTAACTTGGGCTTGAGATCAGCTATCTATGAATTGGTCATCGATCGATGGCAAGTGTGGAACATTGATCGATCTTGGTCTTGTTCCATCGGTCGACGCCAAGATGGTGTCATCGATTGATGACTGTCTTGTACTGCGACTCTCTCAACGATCAGCTACAAATTCTTCTCTTCTAAATGTTTCAAAATATCCAAGTACCTCCATATATATCTCCAAACGTACATGTACCTGTAAAGATCTCAAAACATAGCCTAGACACACACAATAGGCCTTAAATGGAGCCTACAATATGGCCTAAAACTGGTAATAAATAAGCTATAGCACTCGCCAACATCAATGGGATAAGAAGGCTTTTCATTTCTTGAACCCCTTAAAATTGACTTCAGTCAAGAATCCATTGGAAATTCCCAACAGAATCTAGATGGAGGTAATTTTTTTGGTATCTGTCGGGACTTGTCAACGGATTCTCGAGGGAAGTCAAAAAATTTAAATCCTTATGGAATCCGTTGGGAATTTCCAACAGAAGTCATCTTTTTTAAATCCATCTGGAATTTCCAATGAATTCCCAACGAATTTTCTTGTATGCCATTCTGCCGGTTTTGTCGGGATTTTGATTTCCTTGGAAAAATCTCGACATTTCCAATGAATTCCCAACGAATTTTCTTGTATGCCATTCTGCCGGTTTTGTCGGGATTTTGATTTCCTTGGAAAAATCTCGACATAAGTTTTCCGTCGCGAAACCCTTTGTTTTCTTCTAGTGTAATAATATTTATGCTAATGTCCAAGTTTGAAAGTTTTGTCATAACATCCTCATCAAAAAGAAGAGCCGCAAATAGATTCTACATGTTCCAGTTCATCAGTATGTTTATCAGGAGCATAGTCACCAGCCTCCTTAACCAGTATGCAAACTATGCTCTCAGGAAACACTCATTGTCTACTTTTTCATGTGGAAATCTCATATCTCGTCTGACTTACACTTATTGCAGTATTATAAAGACATTTGGCATCTCTATTCCAATGAAGGAGACCTTCTTTATATATGGGTGGATGAATGAGAAGGTGCTGCTGAGGAGATACTAAGGTTGAAGCCCACTCATAATCTATCATCCAAAGAACTGCTTCTGGTACTTTTGCACAATCAGGCATTTTCATATTTCTAAATTGTAATCAAAATAGTTTGTTTTCCTCCAAATGCTCCAACCTTCATCAAAAACATCATTTGATTTTGGCATGAGTTTACATGGGCCAAAGAGGCACAGAAAAATCATAAGAACCATGATGAAAACATTTGTTAGAGCTAGAGAATCAAATATAAAACACCTCAACCAGCCATTATCCGCAATAAACTTAAATACTCGGTCATACTATAATCCTGGTCTATAATAATCTCGATTTTTCTTTCAAGTTCATGTCTATCAAAGGTTCTGCTCCTGTAAAATATATGGTTCATATTATTTCAAAGATGTTTACCATAATGCATAGAAATGTAACCGAGCTAATTCAATGGACCGCTTAACTAATGGTGTGGGCATGTTGGAGCGAAAGAAGCCAAGAATAAAGGAGATGAATCATAGATGAGGTTAGTTGATGCAACATCGTAGAAGTAGTTGAGTAAAGGAAGCCAATAATAAAGGATATCAAGTATTGACAAAATTGTTTGATGTAACGTCAAAGAGGTGGTTTTATGCAACATCAAAGTAGTGGTTTAATGGATTCTTAAGGTTTCTTGACAAGTCCTAAGTCTTAGTCTTTTTGTTTCCGAGTTTTAAGAATCAAAGTAGGTTCGTTGTTATTGTCTAAGGCCTATATATGCCAACATCTTTCATTGGAATAAAGAAGTTTTTGGTTTCAGAATCTCTTACTAGCGTATACTTAACAAATTGCTATCAGAGCTATCTTCTGAAATTAAAAATAAGAAGCCACAGATTCAAAAGACAGTGAGAGAATGGAGGATGAGAAGTCGAAGATACCTCATTTTGATTGTCATTGGGACCACTGGAGAGAAGTCCTGGAAAACTTCTTCCAAGGAAAGGGGATATGGAATATGATTGAGATTGGTTTTGAAGAGCCATCAGTCACCACTGTGCTAACTGAAGAGTAGAGGCGACAACTCTACAATGCCAAGACAAATGATCATAAGGTGAAAACCTACTTTTATCAAGCCATCGACCTTATCACTTTTGAGTAAATCCTGGACAGGAAGACATCCAAAATCATTTGGGAGTCGATGAAGATGAAGTTTGGAAGCAATGCTCATGTGAAGAAGTCACTTCTGAAGAAGTTTAGAAGAGAGTTTGAAGTTCTGGAAATGGAGTCTGAAAGCATAGATGAATACTGACACAATCAGGTTTAACCACTGAAATATACTACAAGTGCACATCGAACCATAAGAGTATTTCGGGGATCGAATCCACAAGGACCAAGGTTACAATACAAATCTTTAAGAGAAGAAGTTAAGAAATTAAGCTAAGACAAAAGGGGGTAAGAAACTAAACAGCATAAAGTAAATTGATGTAAAAAATGGACTGAAGCGTTAGACAGTGGGTAATTCTCAGGAAACACAGACCATGAAACAACTGCTAGACAGGGAATGCATTAAGAAACGTTCTCATGTTCAAACAACGTGATTATACTAGCCTACTTCTGCAGCGCTAAACCCTATGTATTAGAATCCTAGAGACTAATTTTCGTCGAAATTCAAATTCTAAACATGCATAAAGATTGAGTTTGACAGGTTCACGAAACTACCTAACATCAACTTCCACTGATTAAGAATATTCTGTTTATTATAAGTTCATTTAGGAATTTAATCGAACACTTTCGGTGCACTAAATAACCTAAGATCAGAAAATAGGTTATGAATTTAATTTTGCATTAAGAGTAACTTTGATGAAGAACCGAATGAGTAATTCCCTAGTCTAACAAATCACTTTTAACAATCCATGGATTCCTTTGAAAAATACTAAGCCTAATTAATTGACTACTCAAACATGGAAGAAGAGCCACAGAGAATCATTAATTAAACTATAGAAATGAAAATCAATAATAATAGGGTTCATAAATCTCCTCTAGAACAAAGTATGGATTTGTCTACTCGATGGAAACAAAAACCCTAGAGCTATGTAAAACCAATAGTAAAAAGAAGTATAGCCTCAACAATGTTTAAAAATGTAAATTATAAGTCTAATTTTCTTGTTGGTCGAAATTTGGTTTAAACGAAACCCAAAAATTAGAAAACCAAAATTTTCCTTTTTATCTTATTGAACCGAAAGAAAAATCAGTTTTTAGTAAACCACACATACCTTTTGATCTAACCGATGGATCGACATTAAATTGGCAGAATTGGAAAACTAATTCAATACTCTATGTTGTTTCCAAATTTAAGCTCAATCGCACCACGGAAAGTCTTCCATCCAAAGCTAAACCTCAGACGTTTCTTTAGAGCTCTGCATCTTTTAATGCTCACCTTCTGCTCCAAGTCAACCTAAAACCTTAAAAGACACGAAAAAGGACTAAAATATTTGAATACACATACTATGACTCGATAAAAAATAAAAATAAATGTTAGAAACTGGCAAAAACACTGGTTATCAACTCCCCCAAAATAGAATTTTGTTTGTCATAAATCAAAGTATAAGGAAAATGTTTAAAACATGAGAAATCACATTTCCTTTAGAATAAATTCTTACCATTGCCAGTTGCAAACCACATCAAAAAAGCAAAAACCTAAAAAGGTACTTCCACTCAACCTCAGGTTAGCAACTTAGCAATTTTCAAGCCAAAACTCATAGGAGTTGTCAAAATTCACCAAAATTGACCGCATTTAAGAATAAATATGCACTTTCCTCAAGGGGGTATTGATCAAAAGACACATGTATACTTACTCATTCAGTTTTCTGATCATACATACACTCTTTCTTTGTTGTCTATCCTCTTTATTTTCTCACTTCCCTCTGTCGATTTTCCCTACTTTGTATCATTTTATTTTTCCTATAGACTGATTTATTGGACACGCTTCCATGAGATACAAACACTAAATGTAGTAATCAGTAAACACTTAATTCACTTTTTTGACTTTGTCATTTTTCTCTTATATTTGAAGGGAAGAGAGAGGGAAACCATACTCACACAGACTAGTCTTTCAAGGATCAAACGAGGAGTTCAATCCAGTGTATACCAAGCCCCAAACAAGTATATTAGGTGGGAGGTCAGATTTGGATCCTTCATACACCCAAAAAATCATGGATGTTATTGGCCTATCAATCAACTTAAGTTTTTTTTTTTTTTTATGTTTTACAATCTGCAGTCAATAGCTGAAAGAATGACGAATGTGGTTTGACTTAACATGTGTCAGAATCGGTATTAGGTACGAGAGATTTGGCTTCTCATGTACCCACATGAGCGTTTATTAGTACACTTAGTCATTTCCATGTTTCTGAAGTGTTTGTGGGAAGAACCCAACTTTTTTTTCAAAAAGACGTGCTTAAGCTCACGCAGACGTGATGAGTGGTCTCAAAAGATGCTTTTCATGACGAGCGTGTCATTTCACTAAGGCACATATGGGAGATGAGAAAAATAGATCAGTTAATGTCTGGGAAAGGCACTGATGTAAAGGGTGGCTCTAAGCCAAGGGGCTTGTAAATATAGGGATTTGTAAATGAATGGAGCTAATGAGCTCGATGAGTATAGGATCTCACTGAATATTAAGAACTAAATAGCTTAGCATATGATCTTGTCAATAAACATACAATAGGATTTAATCATTAAATGGATTATAGGAGATCGTCAAGATAGAGCTAAGGATCTTGTTTATAAAAAACATTTTTTATTTTATTAATAGATGTACTCAAAACAGGTTGTCTACGTACACTGAGAGGGATTAAGCTTTGTTGTAATTCACTTTATTACAAAGTATAAGGTTCATGGAGCCGTGTTTTTTTTGGAATTTTTCTTATGGTACGCTGACGATCTCTTACTCATGCTTATGTTGTTTTGCTTTTTCTTCGAGTTGTGGTTGTTGTTGGTTAGGTCTCTTGTATCGATGTTCATGAATGTAACACAATCTTGCCTTATTTTGACTTCCGTTAATCGTTGTTACTCCTCTTGCTGTTTGGAATTTGATAGATTGATGATATGTTGATGGTCAAGCTCACATTGCATGGATCCAAGGTGTTTCGAAGATGATATTACACATATCAGGGGAATCAATGATTTTGAAATTTCTGTCCAAATTGACTTCGCCAACATTTGTCGGAAGTCTTTGCTCCCTAAGGGACTTTGTGAGGAACTGTTGAAGATCGTTAATAGTTGCTTTGATGGTTTGATTTGAATATCGGTAGTTTGATCTAGAGTATCTTTGTAAAGAACATTAATCGAGCTTCCGGTATCGATTAACGACCTAGTTATCTCGTAGTCTGCTAGCATTATCTCTATGATAGCGCATCGTTGTGTGGCCAGTGCAGGTTGTCTGTTTCTTGCTTTTTAAACTTTATGATTACGTCATATTTCTATCATCTCCCTACTCATGTGGATACGGATTTTACTCTCCTGGTGTCGCATCCCCAATCCTAGATAGGATTATTGGAACGGGCCATGGTTCGAGGAAACATACCAGCCAGGTCATATGACCTAAAGGCAAGCGTTCCAAGGTTACGAGGAAGGGTTAAGAATGTCGGAAGACTAAGAATTAACTCAACATAGATAGAAAAAAATATAAGGAAGCTGGACGAGTGATATGGCAGCCTGGCGGTGTAGACGAGTAGCTCGATCAGCTGAATGAAGTGTGATCAAGATCAATATAGCTCACTCCAAGTTGTTTTGGCTCAGCTATCTGGACTACTAGCTCACTCAGCTGGGCCAGCTGGGAGCCAGGTCAACTCAGCTGGACAGCGTGTTTGGGTCTTGGGCAGTTGGTCCAGGTCCGGGCCGGTGCCGGTCTGGTTGGTCGGGCAAGGTTCAGAGTGGGCCGGTGAGGTCCTGGGCTGGATCCAGAAGCTTGGGTAACCAGTTGGGCCTAGGTTTGACCCATTTGGGGTGTTAATTGGTGATGGGGTGTGACTGGCCAAGGCAAGGGACGATCCCTTCTTCTATAAATATGGGGAATTCCTATCGATATCATCAGTTTTCCAGAGTAAAAAATCAGAGAAATATCGTGAGAGAGAACGAGAGAAAGCGAGAGAGTTCTGGCCAAGAGAAAGGCCGATTGTGGTGGAGGATGTTTTCGGCGAGTGTAATCATTTGGGAAAGTAATTACCGGCTAAGAATGGGAAGAACATGCAAGGAGAAGAAAGTAGAAATCTCTGAGCATGTATCCAAGGTATTTGATGAAACACCGATCCATTAGATTATATCGGCGGCCATAAGGTTGAGTCGATGGTCTAATCGGTCAAGGTTACATCTGATTCTTATTTGTTCTATTTTGATTCGTTCTTCTCCTTCTCCTTCTGGACATATGTGAATAGGTGTGAGGGATGTGTTGAAGGATTGCGACCCTTAACCAGGTCAATCTCACCCAAACTGCGATCCTAGGCCATGGGCCGGATCCGTGGGTGTTTCTCGATGGTTACTTGGTCAGTGGGGATGGTTGGTTTAAAGACTACGTGCTCTTGGAAAATGGTTTGGACTTTAACCAAGGCGTGTGAAATCCAAAATGTTTCATTGGATCAAGGCCTTGGCCGATCCATTTGGGACAGTCTAAGGCTTGTTAAGCCGGACAAGAACATAGTTTTTCTAACCGCAATATTGAGTCACAAGATCTGACCGGTTTCAAGGAAATCCAGATGGGCTTGGGCCTTACTCAGTTGCATGGACCCAGGCCTTGGGTTAGAAGGTCTGTGGGCCTAATGGGCCATAATTGAAAGATGGCTTATCGAACCTATAAATTAACTGTACGGTTGGATGGGACTAAGGGTGATCCGGCTATGGTCTTAATAAGATTGATTGGGATAGGCTTGGACTTAGTCGAGGCTTAGCCAATTGTTATATGATTGCTTGAGTAGAGGTTTATACTATTCAAGGGAACCAAACCATGCACTGTTAGAATCAACTGTATGATCTCGGATTGTGATTAATGCTAAGGGGTTTATGGTTTCACGATCTTAGGCTGATCATGGTCAAGCCAAGGAGACGCGAAGACTCTATCAGCAAGTGGTTGTATGGTGTATGGGTAGATCGACGTAGGAAAGTGTTTATGATAGCCAATAGAGCAGACTGAATATTGTATTGAATCTCATTTCTTTTATTAATACAATGTCGATTTAACTTATTAGTTCTTTATTTTGTTTGGTTGGTATATTAACCTCATATTTAAAACATGCCTTAGTAATTTATTAAACTTGAAAGGAATCAAACTGGAAAATATGTAAGGTAAGGCTGCGGGTCGATTTGGGCCTTAAGGACCAGGATCAGATCTTAGACCTTCCTTATCATTTCATTGCTCGTACTGGATCATCACATACGGGGTTTCCTCCCAATATCATAATTCAGTCAGGCAAGTTAAGGAGATCTGACACCCAAAATCTTGCAATCTATCTATCTAGTTTACGTAAGGAGTTAGGGTTTTCTAGATCTCAGGTGATTGGGAATCTTTCTCACTGTTGAACCATAAAAGGTAAGGTTGATGAGGGAGTCGAGAGAGTCCAGAAATGAGAAAGTTCTATTTTTTTGTTACTAATTCTTCAATTAATTTGTGTTTTGTGTTGGTTTTAATTTAATCAAGAAACCATGGTTGATGAACGACGAGCTGAAGACCCTCCTGTCGAACCACCCGCCCAGCGTATGCTTCTCGATCAATTTCAATTCGAGGCCATGCTAGGGGACTTGGAGAGGAGACTACGGGGCCATGCTGAAATTTTTTATGCTGACGTTATACCTCCTGAGATTGTTAATGCTGTAGGTAGAGCTATAGCACCATGAGGAAACACACCAGTTCGAGCTAGGCGAGCTATGCCAGGAGCTGTCGATGATACAGCTGACGTGGAACGTGAGGGACAGTTGAATCGACCCGACCAAAGATGAACACAAGCTGAAGACAATTTAGGTAATCTCAAACTGCGGATCCCTCCCCTCTTAGGAAAAAAAATGATCTCGATGCCTATCTTGAATGGCAGAAGAAGGTTGAACGTGTTTTCAAGCTTCAAAACTTCAGTAAGGAGAGGGAAGTAAAGCTAGCCTCCACCGTGTTTGAGGACTATGCAATCAACTGGTGGGAAGAAGTATCTAACACTCGGATACGTAATGGACAGTTCCAGATAACTTCTTGGCATGAGATGAAAGAGGTTATGAGAAGAAGGTTTGTTCCGACCCACTACCAAAGAGAACTCCACCAACGTCTACGGAGGCTGACTCAAGGAACCAAAAAAGTGGAAGACTATCACCAAGAGATAGATAATATTATGATCAAAGCTGAAGTCGTGGAATCCGAAGAAGCCACTATGGCTAGATTACGAGGAGGTTTAAACCGAGATATTCATGACCGAATTGAGATGCAAGAGTATGGCTCAATAGAAGAGATACTTCATAAGGTTACCCTGATTGAACATCAGAATAAAAGAAGAGGTGGAGGAAGGAACCAATTTGCAACTTCTTCCAAACCTACCTATGCCCAAGACGACAATCTGATCAATAAGCCTATAGAAGACCCTCTTCCTCCAAGAACTACACTGGATGAGAAGAACAAATCCCCAGCACCCAACAACCAGTCAAGAAATATCAAGGGTTTAGACACTACGCTAATGAGTGCATCAACAAAAAGACCATGCTGGTTTTAGCAAGTGGAGATATAGTGTCTGATGACGAAGAGCAACCCGCCGAGGAAGAAGATACTGTGAACTATCCTACTCATGGAGATCTACTTTTCACTCGACGAATCCTCAACACTCAGTCTAAACTAGAATCTCAGGAGCAGCGTGAAAACCTGTTCCAAACTAGATGTCTTGTCAAAGAAAAGTGTCCAGTCTAATTATAAACGGAGGAAGCCACATCAATGCAGCTAGTGAAATCATGGTCAAGAAGCTAGGATTGACCACCCAGGCACATCCGAATCCTTACTCACTCCAATGTCTTAGTGAAGATGGGGAGTACAGGTGACACATTAGGTCACTGTCCCATTCATTATTGGCCATTACCAGGACACCATCACATGTGATGCTGTCCTTATGGAAGCCAGCCACATTCTAGTTTGACGGCCCTGGCAATATGACAAGAAGGTTATTCATGATGGATACACCAACATGTACTCTTTCATGCATGACAACAAAAGTGTAGTTCTAGTACCTTTGACCCCACATGACGTACACAAATATCAGCTTCAACTTAAGCAAAGAAGGGAAGCAGAACGAGCAGTTGGAGCCAAGGCCACCAATCTAGAGGTTAAGATAAAAGTTTTAACTCTCCTTGCTACATTTTTTGACCTTAAACAAGCTACTTTTGATCAGAAATCTTTGATATTACTAATATTAAGGGAGTTGTTAACTTCCTCTTCTAACTTTGACCTAGTAATACTGAGGGAAATTGAGAAACTTCTGCAGGAATATCTAGATGTATTACCAAGAGACAGTCTAGTGGGGTTACCACCCATTGGGGGAATTGAATATCAGATCGACTTTGTTCCCGAAGCTTCTCTTCCCAACCGTCCAGCTTATAGGACCAACCCTAGTGCGACAAAGGAGCTACAGAGGCAAGTGGACGAGTTGCTAGAAAAATGGAACATCATGGAAAGCCTGAGCCCTTGTGTTGTTCCCGTCCTCCTTGTGCCTAAGATGGATGGTAGTTGGTGTATGTCTGTAGATTGTAGAGAAATAAAAAATGTCACCGTGAAATATCGCCATCATATCGCTCAATTGGATGATATGCTAGATGATCTATATGGATCATGCGTCTTCTCCAAGATCGATCTGAAGAGTTGGTTTCACCAAATCAGGATGAAAGAAGGAGATGAGTGGAAGACTGATTTTAAAACCAAGCATGGTCTATATGAGTGGCTAGTCATGCCTTTTGGGTTAACCAATGCACCCAGCACCTTTATGAAGCTTATGAACCACGTTTTAAGAACTTTCATTGGGTTGTTTGTGGTAGTCTACTTTGATGACATCTTGGTCTACAGCTCGACCATGGACGATCATATGAACCATATAATAAAAGTCCTAGACGTGCTAAGAAAGGAAACTTTGTTTGCAAACTAAAAGAAGTTTTCCTTTGGGATGGATCACCTTGTCTTTCTTGGGTTCGTCGTACCCTCGGAAGTAATTAAGGTAGACGAAGAGAAGGTAAGAGCAATCATAGAATGGCATGTCCCCAAGACCGTAGGCGAGGAGAGAAGTTTCCATGGACTGGCCGGATATTACAGACGGTTCATAAAGTATTTCAGCTCTATAGCCGCCCCATTGACTGAGGTTATCAAAAAGAGTGTTGGGTTTACTTGGACAAAGGAGCGAAGACGCTTTTCAAACACTCAAGTAGAGGCTAACCAATGCGCCGTTACTGGCGCTACCATATTTCAGCAAGACATTTGAAATAGAGTGTGATGCTTCAGGACTGGGAATTCGAGCCGTGTTGATGCAAGAGAAGAGGCCAATTGCATACTTCAGTGAAAAATTAGGAGGGGCCACGTTGAACTACCCCACCTATGAAAAGGAGTTATATGCATTGGTTAGGGCCATCCAGACTTGGCAACATTATCTATGGCCAAAAGAATTTGTGATCCACACGAATCATGAATCACTCAAACACTTGAAGGGTCAGTAGAAGCAGAATAAGAGACACATTAGATGAATGGAGTTTGTTGAGACTTTCCCATATTTTATTCAGTACAAGCAAGGGAAAGAGAATATGGTTGCTGACGCGTTGTCAGGAAGGTACACTCTGCTCTCGGCCATGGAAGCCAAACTACTTGGCTTTGATCAGGTCAAGTCATACTACGAAGAAGACATTGATTTCCATGAGAAGTACAAGGCCACCAAGAAGCAGGCAATGGATAGGTTTTATCGTGTAAAAAGGTTTCTGATATAGCCTATTTATTACCAATTTCAGGCCATGTTATAGGCTCTATTTAGGGTCTATTATGTGTGTCTAGGCTATGTTTTAAGGTCTTTACAGGTCCAGACACGTTTTGGAGATATATGGAGATATTTGGAGCATTTAGAGGAGAATAATCCATAGCTGATCATTGTGAGAGTCGAAGTATAAGGCTGTCGTCGATCAACGACACAACCTTGGTTTCGACCGACGTTACGTGACCAAGATCGATCGATGCCGAATAGCTGACATCGATCGATGACCAATTCGCAAACAGCCGATTTCAAGCCCAAGTTAGAGACATGACACAAGATTACAAGATTACCCCTGGACGAGTTTTGACCTAGAATTTAGGGTTTTATATTTATACTTAATGTATTGCACTAAAAAAGGGTGTGCGGTACTGTGCTGGAGTGTTGGGTGCTAGTAATTGTGCTTTTTTGTGTGCACCAGCACTCCATCTTAGTTCTAGGATTTATTTGGGGATATTTGTATTGGAATCTCAGTGTTTTATCTATGCATTATACTTAGATTATTATTCTTACTTTGATTATGTCTGAGTAGTTATCAACTAGGTTTAGGGTTTATTAATGATATTGATGGATTAGCCAAACAATAGAATTGTTAGGGTTATTATTAGATCTATCAATAGAATTGTGTTTATTGCTTGTGTTCTAGAGTAGCTAACTAGAACCCTGATAATAGGATAGTTAGACGCAAGCGAGAGTATGGTCTACTATCGGAATTAATCATGTTGAGCTAGGTTGCTAGAAAAAAACGAGAGTTGATTTAGTTAATATAGTGAACTTATCGAATTAGGTCATAAAGCTTGACTCAAGAAACCATTGATCGACGCATGATCATTGCCATCGATCGACGGTCATTTCGTGTCAACAAGCGAGAGCTGAGACATTGGACTTAGTCAATAGATTAGACTCGCAGCGAGAGCTGGTCATCTTTTACATTAGATATCGAGTTCTACAATTAATACCTTTAGCTTCCATCCTCTATAATCCACTTGCCTGAAACACTAGATCTAGCATATTTACTTTTACATCTAGTTAGTTTATTAGCATATTCCCATATTTACATTATTATCATACTTCCATATTTGCATTACTAACATAATTCCATATTTCATCTACACCTTTTGATAAGAAATATTTCCTTAAACCAATTACTTGTTACCAATATATATATAATCACCTAGTTTAGTCTTTAGAAATATAAATTTATTGTGTGCCATTGTTCTCTGTGGATTTGATCCCTAAGTAATACACCTGATCTCTCTTGGCAAAAGTATTATTTTGTGTGTTAGGATTAAGGGTTAATTTGATAGTTAATTGTTTAAGATATTTATACCCTGCTAGAACAGTAAACACCAGCTTGTCAAATTTGGCGCTGTTGCCGGGGAACATTGATCGCCATTAGATTTAATTTCTAGGATTTAGTCTAGGTTTGTTACTTATAAATTACTGATTTTTCCTTTTCTTTGTTTTTCATGTGCATGAAAAAGAGTACCAAGAGCAACAAAGGACAAGAATTACTATTCTCAGACCCACAACAACTCGAGTGTACGATACGCAAAAAAAAGCGACAAGCATCGATCGACATAACCAACTTAGCGTCGACCAACACTTCTCTATGGGCAGCATCGACCAACATTGATCACTTAGCATCGAATGACAACACCTCTTACGCATCGATCGACGACAGCAGATGAGTTCAGATGGTTGCGCCTATAATAGTGGTTCAAAATGAGAATAGAGACTTGCATGACCTCAATGGTCATCTGCGAAATGCAGCAGGTCAAAAGATAGACAATCAGGGGGCTGCAATCCCTGATACTTAAGCAGACGAAGCATACGCTGAAATAGTTCAACCTGAAGCTAACGCCCAAGCTGCTCAGAGAACGCTGGCTGACTACAACCGTCCAGACCAGTTCAACGCCAACAGATCCGCTATTCCCCTCAAGCTTTTCAGAAAAACGATTTTGAGATCAAACCCGCTTTCTTCGGACTTGTAGTGCAGACACCTTACCATGGGTTACGACATGAGCATCCTATGGATCATCTGGAGCGATTTGAGGATCTAGTGACTGCTATTAAAGCCAATGGAGACCCTGAGGACTATCTTTTCTGTAAGCTCTTCAAGTACTTAGTTGCTGGAGAAACTGCATATTGGCTTAAGCAACTACCACCAGGATCCCTGACATCCTGGACTGACATCAAAAACGCTTTCTTGCATAACTTCTTCGATGAAGTTAGAGCAGAAGATATGAGGAGCAAGATTTCTACTTTTTCACAAGAACCTTTAGAGTCTTTCAGAAACTCGTGGATCAGATTCAAATCATACCAGAGAGACTGTCAACATCACGGGTTCAACGAAGTACAACTGCTCAGCAATTTCTTCATAGGTATTGAATTACAATACCATATGGCTTTGGATACAACCAGTTAGGGAAATTTTAGTACCAGAAGCCCTGAAGAAGCCACAAGATTGATGGAGAATTTGGCATCTAGAAGCAGCACAAAGAACACTGATTTTGAGAGAAGAAAATCAGCTCCAATGGTAAGCAAGGAGCAGTTTGAGGAGGTCAAGGAAAAACTAGATAGTGTTAACAAATTTTTCAAGAAACATGTTACTTTCGCAGAAGTGGAAGCAATTGAGTCTGGAGAAGATAAGATTGAAGAGGAAGATGTAAACTACATTGATGGGAATGGTTTCCAGAGACAAGGGAACCCATGCTTCAACAGGAACTCCTATGGTGCTGGTCAAAGGAGTAACTTCAATCAAAATTCACAGCGCAGACCCTTCACAACAACATGACTTATGGATCTTCCTACTACTAGAATCCCCATCCAGAAGGTCAGGAAAGCAAGATTTAAGCAATGGTTGATAGAGTCTTAGAGTGACAGCAGAAGATGACTGTCGATTTCAATGGAAAGATAGATGGTCTGTACCTCAACCTCAACACCAAGTTCGAAAACCTCAACACTCATGTGAGGAAACTGGAGAATCAGGTGATACAAACAAGTGAGAACATCAAGAGGTATGAGAGCTTGATTAAGGAGAAAATCGAGGCTTGAAAAAATCAACCACGTTAATGCATTGATGGATGATGATTTCTGGCAGGAGGTCAAGAAAAGAAGCCCCAACATAGCGATTTTTGTGTGGAAAATTTGGTTTCACTTGGAAATTCTAGTACGCATCGATCGACGCCAACCGGTGAGCATCGATCGACGGTGAAACCTACAGACTCATTGGTTCGTGTGAATCGACTAATATTGATAGACACCGATTCCGAGACATCGATCGACAGAGTTCCATCGATCGGCATCACACCCATAGCGTCGATCGACAAGAGAGAAAACCAGTCCGACTACTGAACCTAAATGCGAGCTTTTTTGTACGCCCAACCATGACAGCTTCAGAACATAATACAGACGCAGCTGAAGCTATGGATACTGATAGAGGAGATGAGGGACACTCAAAGAGGAGGCAAAAGATCCAAAGCATCAACGCATAGAAGCCAATGAAAATGAGATATATAGTTTTGCTAAAAGAGTTTTTAAAATTCCTTTAGATACTTCATTTGATGAAGCCTATTATACTCAAAGATTGTGGATGTTTTTCAGGGAAACAAGGACAGATGATGACATAGAGATAATGTTCAATCATCTCAGAAAGAAGATGAAGCAGAGAACCTGTCTGAAAAAGAAAAATGATCCTGGGAAGTTTGTGGTTCCGTGCTTCATCAAAGGAAACAAATATCCCAACACTCTCTGTGACACTGGATCTTCACTGAGCATTATGCCAGAGTCTATGGCAGTGGAGTTGAACCTGACAGTGGAACCCTCCAACGATTCTTTTACATTCGTTGACTGCTCAAGAGTGAACTCAGGAGGGATGGTAAAAGATATTCCAGTGCAGACCAAAAGTACCTTAGTTCCAACAGAATTTCATGTGATGGACATCATGATAGATTATAACTCTTCTCTAGTACTTGGGAGAGCATTCATGGCTACTATGGAAGCAATATGCAACATGCAATTAAACAGGTTGTATCTATCTCTAATTGACAAAAATATTTTTTATGAACCTGTCAAAAATAAGAACAAGGCTACCCTGATCGAATTGTTCAATGACGCAGAGCTTGTGGCCACATGCTTCAGCAATTACGAGTTTGGGGAGGAATCAGAAAAAAGAGCATCGATCGACACCCAAACCGACACATCGATCAAAAGCCTTTCAGTTCCACAATCAATCGATACCCACCCTATCGCATAGCTCGCCACTCAAGCTTCTGAAAAAACCCACACCTACAATGGAGACTTCAATCACAACACAGCCTAACTCGAGTACGACGAAGACTACATAGATGAAGAAAAAATTGAGTGTTGAGGGCTTGCTATGAAAGAGGCTGGAGTTTTTCATGTTTCCCATTAACTTGGGAAATTGACATCGATCGATGGCGACCATACACCATCGATCGATACTGATAATGAAGCAGAAACCGAACATGATTCAGCTGTAGCACGCAGAAAAGAATATGGTTATTTACAGGCAGATGAGTTCGGTATTATGAGAGATCCAAAGGGTAATGAAAGAGCTATGGATGGCAGAATTCTACATGTGCACAAAAGAAGATGTGGCAGACATTCTTGCAATGGCCAATGGAGCTGGAAACCTTTTTGGTCACCAGTCTGATTATCGAGCATCGATCGACTGTCCACGTACCCCATCGATCGACACCAATTCGGTTTACCACAGATATGGTAGAGTTTACAGAGACCACAATGCAGCTTACAGAGAGGAAGAGCCGATTGAACCTCACAACTGGCACTAGAAGAAGAAGACGGCTGGGTGATGAACGCATGAGTGGGAAATCCAGCATCAATCCTCAACATATATTCGCCATCAAACGACATCAAACGCAGACAAGAACAATAACTTGGAGCAGAAGATACAAAAGATGGTTATCTCAGACTAGATGAGTTTGGAATTTTCAGAGATACAAAGGGACGTGCACGAGATCTTTATAGGAGAATTCTCAATCTACCTAAAGAAGATGTAGCAGATGCCCTTATTATGGCTGAGATCAGGAAATTTATTTGGAAAACAGCAACAACCATCGATCGACGCACCAGTACAAGAATCGATCGACACCAAGAAGCAGAAGCAAGAGACAGCCCAAACACAACCATCAATCGACAACAAGAAGAAGGCATTGATCGATACCACTATTCCAGGAGTCAACGAGTTCTGTACATCTAACCCCTTTATTTCAGAAACTCCAGGACCGGTCAGTTGGATAAATCCTCTCTAGATAGACGATCGCATAGAGTATGGAAAAAGAGCTTTTGTTTCTGATGGCAGAAGAATTTTCTTTTGAGGAAAGCAAGATGGGTATGGCATATACAGAGATGAGAATGGTAATTCACGTAATTGTGAATATACAAGAGGAAGATATCATAGCAATTCTAGAGAGAGCTACTATGTTTGAGTACAACTACATATGTTTACCTGAACATGCAGCAAAGATCGCTATGTCTAGGCAGAAACCAAAGACATACAGCAGAGCAGAGAATGACGACATTGTGGATGAGATCTACACAGCTCAAGAAAGGTCATTAGACGATTTCTACAGAAGGCTTGATGATGTTTACTATCCTATAGACAAATGCCTCACCAGTTTGACTACACACATGGAGGAGATGAAACAAGATTTGGATACTGTTCAAAGACAACATGCGACTTGACCGGATAGAGTGACATCGATCGACGACCACACCTTGCCATCGATCGACACTGATCTCGACGGACAGAAGTGCGAAGCAGAAACACAATTAGAAGAAAGGATCAATGAGATTGCTTTTTCTTAGAGTATGATGACAGAAGATATTTCTCAGAAATTGGAGGACATATCAGACACTACAGCTGCCAGACTTAGAATTCTCCAGCGTAATATTGAGAATCTACAAAGGAGAATGCATTAAGTGGAGGTTACTAAGGAGATAATAACGAATGAGAAAGCCAGAGGAGATGAAAAAGTGAGAAGCTTCGTAGGTACATGGTTTCAGAAGAGCAAAGAATATGTAGACAATTGTTTTCCAAGTGTTGATCCACCTCCATTCTAGTCAAAAAGTTCAAAACATCGAGCTTAAGACTATAACCAAGTGATGAGTGGGAAGTAACCCACTATTTAGTAAGTTTTTACTTAGTTTTTGCCTATACTACTATTTATTTCGAGTTTTATTTTGTTTTTACAGACTATTTGCATTACCATCGATCGACACAGAGAGGCACCATCGTCGACAGTGGATCGCGACCATCGTCGACAGTGGATCGCGACCATCGTCGACAGTGGATTGTGACCATAGATCGACCACACTTGCCTACTATCGATTGACACTCTTTTACAGAGAGCGGTATCGAGTTCTATACTTAAGCTATCTACTTATGATTTGATTTTTCCTCACCAATCTAGGGCGGATTACACTGGCAATAGTGTAATTTAAGTTTGGGGGAGGTTCGCTAAAGCTATTTTATTGTTTTTGAGTTTTATTTACTATCTATAAAATTTTCAAAGATTTTTATCGAGTCACGAAGAAAACTATGATCAAAAATTTATTATTTACTAACCACACTTTAGCATTATTCTTAGAAGGTTGTTTGTAGAGATTACTAGAGATACCTAAGTGGATCATCCTGCCACTATATCACACTTGCTTAGAAAATTTGGAGGAACTAAAGGTGATTTCCAACACTAATGCTGACACTATTTTCTTGCTTTGGGATTTGGTATACATTGGATCGAATTCCTTCTGCAATTCTGGAAGGTAAAAGTCTGTGTGCTTCTGATTCCCCTCTCTCTCCCCTTTAGATAAAAAGGAGTCGAACAAGATTTGGTGGCTACAACCATTAAAGCTTGATTCATATGATCCTAGAAAGAGATAAATGTCAAAAAGAAGTGAACAGGATATGTGGCAAAAACCATTAGGGTTTATTCATGGAAGCCTATCCAAATATCTCAGTCAAATAAATAAATAAAATGATACTCTCAAAAAAAGGGAGACATTGACTTAGAAGAAGTGAGACGAGAGAGAGGAAAGGAATCAAAGAAGGCTACCTGTGTGTTCAGATACTTGCAGCGGTAAGAGTCCATAATCTTTGATCGATACTCACAAGGTAAAGCCTGCACTTTTATTTTATGCAAAGAAATGAAATTAGTAGAGGGGCGAGTCAGACTAGTATTTGCTAAGTTATTGGTAGAATGGAATTGGTTGCTATACTAGGATATGTTATATAAAGTTTCTCTATGATTGACTTGGAAGGATGTGGCTGCATTAGAGTAAGGTGACAGTTATACTTAGATATTATGTGAGTCTTCGCTTTTCAAAGTCTCTTTCGCAGGCTTGTTAGCTTGAGGACAAGCAAAAGGTTATGTTTGGAGGAGTTGATATGGCCTATTTATTACCAATTTCTGGCCATGTTATAGGCCCTATTTAGGGTCTATTATGTGTGTCTAAGGTATGTTTTAAGGTCTTTACAGGTCCAGGTACGTTTTGGAGATATATGGAGATACTTGGAGCTTTTGGAGAATTTAGAGGAGAATAATCTGTAGCTGATCATTGTGAGAGTCGAAGTACAAGACTATCGTCGATCGACGACATAGCTTTGGCGTCGACCGACGTTAAGTAACCAAGATCGATCAATGCCGCCCAGCTGACATCGATCGATGACCAATTCTCAGACAACAGATTTGAAGCCCAAGTTAGAGACATGACAAAAGATTACAAGATTACCCATAGAATAGTTTTGTCCTAGACTTTAGGGTTTTATATTTGTACTTTATGTATTGCACCAAAAAGGGGTGCACGGTGCTGTGCTGGAGTTCTGGGTGCTAGTAATTGTGTTTTGTTGTGTGCACCAGCACTCCATCATAGTAATTGTGCTTTGTTGTGTGCACCAGCACTCCATCATAGTTCTAGGATTTATTTGGGTAGATTTGTATTGGACCCCTAGTGTTTTATCTACGCATTATATTCAAATTATTATTCTTACTTTTATTATGTCTGAATAGTTATCAACTTGGTATAGGGTTTATTAATGGTATTGATGGATTAGCCAATCAATAGAATTTTTAGGGTTATTATTAGATCTATCAATAGAATTGTGTTTCTTGCTTGTGTTATAAAGTAGGTAACTAGAACCCTGATAATAGGATAGTTAGGCGCAAGCGAGAGCATGGTTACTACTGGAATTAATCATGTTGACCTAGGTTGCTAGAAACAAACGGGAGTTGATTTAGTTAATCTAGTGAACTTATCAAATTAGGTCTTAAAGCTTGAGTCAAGAAACCATTGATCGACGCATGATCATTGCCATCGATCGACGGTCATTTCGTGTCAACAAACGAGAGCTGAGACATTGGTCTTAGTCAATAGATTAGACTCACAGCGAGAGCTGGTCGTCTTTTACATTAGATATCGAGTTTTATGATTAATACCTTTAGATTCTATCCTCTATAGATCACTTTACTGAAACCGTAGATCTAGCATATTTACACTTACATCTAGTTAGTTTATTAGCATATTTCCATATTTACATGATTAGCATACATCCATATTTACATTACTAGCATATTTCCATATTTCATGTACACCTTCTGATAAGGAATATTTTCTTAAGCCAATTACTTGCTACCAATATATATATATATATATAATCACCTAGCTTAGTCTTTTAAAATAAGAAATCTATTGTGTGCCATTGTTCACTGTGGATTCGATCCCTAAGTACTACACCTGATTTCTCTTGGCAAGAGTATTGTTTTGTGTGTTAGCATTAAGGTTTGATTTCATAGTTAATTGTTTAGGATATTTATACCCTGCTAGAACAGTAAACACCACCATGTCAGTTTCTCTTCTATGAAAACCGTCTATGCGCTCCATCTTGTTCCTTAAGAGAGGTGTATGACCGAGAATCACACAGTGGTGGACTTAAGGGACACCTTGGTGTGGCCAAGACGTTGAGTGCTCTTCAGCAACTCTTTTATTGGCCTCAAATAAAGTTGGACGTGGAGAGGATCTGTAGGCAGTGCGTAGTTTGCAAGCAGTCCAAGTTCAAGAGCCAAGGCCAAGGTATGTATACTCCCTTACATATTCCTATTGCACCGTGGATTGATGTGTCCATGGACTTTGTTTTAGGATTGCCTAGAACTAGGAAAGGTAGAGACAATATCTTTGTGGTGGTAAATAGGTTCTCTAAGATGGCTCACTTTATAGCTTTCCATAAGATGGATGATGCTACAATGGTAGCTAATTTATCCTTTAGAGAAGTTGTTAGGTTGCATGGTATACCTAGGACCATAGTTTCGGATAGAGATACTAAGTTTCTTAGTCATTTTTGGAGAAAATTATGGAGAAAACTAGGGACCAAGTTACTCTTTCAACAACGTGTCACCCACAAACTAATGGGCAGACTGAGGTAGTAAATAGGACGTTGTCTACTGATATAACCTATTTATTACCAGTTTTAGACCATGTTATAGGCTCTACTTATGGTCTATTATGTGTGTCTAGGCTATGTTTTAGGTTCTGTGCAGGTCCATGTACGTTTTGGAGAAATATGGCGATACTTGGAGCTTTTGGAACATTTAGAGGAGAGGAATCCGTAGCTGATCAGTTAGAGAGTCGAAGTACAAGGCTGTCGTCGATGGACAACACTACCTTGGCAAGTAAAGTTACAGCGTCATAAAATTACTGGCCTTAATTTCGTATGAAACCGCAAGTGGGTCTTTAGAAGCGTTCTAGGCCTCTTTTGGATGTATTTCGACCTAATAAATTTTTACGATTTCTTCAAAAGAATGTTTAGCGATACGACGTTGCTTAGCTAAGAGGTCCATACTTCTCGTATAGTTTAGACAATTGTAGCTTTGAGTTAACTTTTGCCGTTTATACGATAATCATGAACTTATATTTGGGAAATGAGCCTTTGCGGTTTTTATCGTAGAATTTCAACGGTAGCTCCGATTGAGACTAAACAAAGAGCATTTCGATAACAACTCGAAGAGGAATACAAATGAGAGACACGGCTTTCCATATGACGTCCCATATTTGGTGAGATAGGGTCGCCATATGGCAACCTGAATTGTGTGAAGTCAGGTTGCCATATGGCAACCCGGACTTCGCGAGCCCACGTCGCCATATGGCGACCCGGACTGTGTAAATTCAGGTCGCCATATGGCAACCCGGACTTGGCAAGCCCAGGTCGCCATATGGCGACCCGGACTTTGTGAAGTCAGGTTGCCATATGGCGACCCGGACTTGGCGTGTCCATGTCGCCATATGGTGACCCGGACTGTGTGGGTCTTGGTCGCCATATGGAAAGTTTGGGACTTCGCCGTATGATGACTTACCATTTGCATGTTGATCGTTGTTTGAAAATTTTCGTGAACTGAAACCTTCAGATGGAACATGTTCAGGGACTTGAGTCGTTGATTTTGTCGTGACCGATTTCGACCCAACAGTTAGTCCCCCCGGCTCGTTAGACCGTAGGCTTTTAGCGTGAGGTTCTAGCGTGTGGTTCTAGCGTGTGGTTAAGCTGATTGTGCCAGATAGACGGTATCATCGGCCGAAAGTCCAAGGGTGAATAGTAAAAATTCTTGCCTATAATAAGGTGGGCTAAGTGTTGAAGATTTTTTATCGCTTGCTCACTTTTTCCAAAGAGAATTTATCCAAGGTAGAATCACTCTCTCTTTTCTTCTCCCATTTATTTTTTGGTTTTTTTTTATTTCACTCTTAGAGAGATGTCTTCCAAAAGGAGGGGTTCCAAGAGAGTCGAGACTCGTCACACTAATCATGATGATAAACATGACGAGGAGGTCATTCGAAACCTGAGTTTATCCCGCACTCAGTCGATCCTGCTGAGGCTGAGGCCTATTGGGTTGCTTTGTGCGAGAGTTTGACTTCTCCCCCTGAAGTGCAGTTCCCTAGCAGATCTCCCCGCAGATTGGACCGAAGACTACCGAGCAAGAGCTCGTATCCATTCCTCGAAAATGTTCGAGAGTTTGGTTGTGTGCCAGAAAGCGTGGAGTTCCGGATTCCACGATAGGGCGATAGGGCCGATGACCCCCTGGTTGGTTATTTCACTTGTTACGAGGTGCACATAGTGCGCTGCCGTCAATGGTTTCCAATCCCGGAGATCGTTTTTCGAACTTTGAATTGTTTTAAGTTGTCGATTAGGCAGATCAACCTTATGGGAATTCATCACCTTCTAGGAATTTTGGTTCTGGGTTACGAGCACGGGGTGTCTCTTAACGTCGACCATTTCTAGGCCCTTTAGAAGCCATTGGCGCTGACGGGCGGGAAGTATCACTTTGCGCCTTGCCCGTACATGTTGATTGTAAAGGAGACAATCTCGAACAGTCATGAGTGGGAGAAGTGATTCTTCTTCATTTGTATCGACAATGCTTCGGTCGAAGAGAGCTGCATCCTTGAATTCCGCAGTGAATGGGGTATCTATGGTATCGATTAGGTATACACATCTTTTTGTTCTGACGATATCAAACTCTTTAGTCCTTTGGCTTTTTTGCAGAGACCAACCCATTACCGCCATTCCCGAAAGACGTGATTGCAGTGCGGGATCTTCTTCGGACCGGCTCGTTTTTCTTGACTTCTTTCACCCTGAAGCGAGTTCGCAAGGCACTGGGATATCACCAGTTGCAAGCCCATCCTGAAATGATCGTGGACGAAGGATCCGAATCGAAGATGGATGAGATCGTGTCGAGGGACATTCCAGTGTCTCGAGATAATGGATGGCCTTCCAAGGGCAAAGGGATTGACCTAAGCGATGCCGAATTCCTTTCGGATGATATTCCCTTGCCTGGATGGCCTTCCAACTTCGCCCCGGGTGGCAGGACTGGCGTCAACGACTTTCCCTGACGGATTGTGGATTTGATGATTTCTTCAAGGACCTTCCGTCTGACTCCGATCTTCCACCTACCGTGGATGGTCAGGCGAGGTCGAAGGCCTTTGCAGAGGGTTCCAGAATGGTCAATGAGGTTAGTAGTTTGAACTTTGCTTGTTCTACTACACATATATTTTTTTGGGTAAGCTTCCTTATCTTCTGACTTATGCAGGAGCTATTAGCATTCAACTCCGTCCTCGAGGCGAGCTACCGGGAGGCTTGAGTTTGCCGTTTCAAGACCAAGAAAGCAGAGAACAAGGATTTTCTTCTTCGGGAACATATTTCCACTCATGACCTCTGGGACCGGGAGCTGGAGAGAAGGCACTCTAGAACTCTTCGTCGTGCGGAGATATGGGGGAAGCGTGAGGTTGCCGCGGTGATCGAGGATCGTGATGCTCATTTCAAGACTGAATTTGGAAAGCTTAGGGGGCCCAAGAGCTCATGAGAGACTTCCATGAGTGCCTTGGAGCTGTTCTTGCCCTATCGCGGTCAATGGCCGACGACTATGTTTTCCAGACTGAAATGGCCAGGATGACCGGTTATATGGATGAATACGCAGGTGTAGATACTCTGGTCCCTCCTCTCCTGGAGAAAGTGTTGGGGTACTAGGATCCCATCCCAGTCTCTCCTGATAAGGAAAAAACCGCGACCGGGGTTGCCGACGAGGGGGTCGAGGTGGAAAACCTGCGGGTACGTTCGGTCGTTCAATGTCGGGAGACTTCCAGTTGATCCTTGATGGATTTTCTATGTTTTTGATTTTGTTTGCTTCGGCCAAGTTTGCCCTTTATTTTGGAACTGCCCGTGTGTGGCTTCGAATCCTGACCGCTTTGCGGCTTTTGTACGGATGGACCAACCTTTATTGAAAAGATTTTAGATTTAAGAGTGTGTTGTGTGTAGAGAACAGATTATGAGTTGTCATCTCATAACTCATCTCTTCTTTGTAAATTGTCATGGTCATTGCCCGTTTTGAGATGTGCGGAAAAGATCCATGAGTTTTTAGATGTGAACGAAGAGGCATGCTTTCAGAATCTCATATCTTTCGATATTCATGCCTTGAGACGTTAGGGACCAGTGTGTTGGGTTTAGGGTAAGACCTAGGTTTACTCTCGGTTAAGGCTGTGCGATGACTAATCGTATTTTGTTCTGTGTTGCGATTTCAACCTGATTCCGTACCGCTTTAAAGTCTACGATATGTTCTCGGCTTATACGACTTGCATGGTCGAAATCGAGAATCTCTCCAAGGACAATTTTTAAGTCTCCTGGAAGTGCTAACCAAAATTTCAGATTTTTTATGCGCAATTATTGTAGTTGGATGTATGAGAACCATTCGTGAGAAAGGTTAGGTGCGTTTGTTTAAGACAGCTAATGTACTCGTCAGGGCCAGTTGACAAGTGCGGTGTTAGAGCAAATGCTCTTTTAAGATTGTAGTCGCAGACGGACTGTTTTTGAATTTTGAGAATATATATTCAGAGATTTTGTGCGACGTCTCGCATTATGTTCCGAAAGTACATGGTGTGTAAGGGGATGTGTTTGTACCGAAGAAATTCGGTTCAGATTTGGACGATTCAGACTGACTTTAGGCGTTCATGTGACAAAAGGATATTTGCAATATTTTTATCGGAAAAAATTTAAAACTTTGAGTAAAAGGCGAAAATGTTAAAATTTGGGAGTATACGAGCATATGTATACGCACCCACTCCCCCCACCCCCTTTTTAGAGAGGGGGATAGCTGAACTCGTCATTTGACAAGCTGCCTACGTACCCCTTTCGAGGATCAAGCGATCTCGTAGTTCAGTTTTTTGACCACGAGCGTTTTCCGGGATTAGCTCCTCCGGTTAGGCTACTGCGTTGGGTTCGGACGCCTTCTTATTTTCTTCGTTCCGAGCCATTTCTTGGGATGATGATTTTGGATCTCCTTTCTTAGAAACGTTTTCAGTGGGTGACTGAGTGGTCTTTGCTCATTTAGGTTTAACCATCGAAGTGGCCGTGATCTGTCTTAGTTTGTGTGCGGCTAAGAAATAGAGTCGCGACTGTTTTTGGCTGCCCCAGATTGCGGCAGTTCCGTTCGGAGTTGGGAATTAGATGCCTAAGTGGTAGGTCGACGGGATCACCTTCATGGCACGGAGTTCCCATGATTACGTTGTAGATGCCGGGGAAGTAAACCACTGTGAAATCGACAATTTTTGTTCTCTTTCGCCATGACCGGGAGTTTGACCGATCCGAGAGTCATTTTTTGTTATGCCAGAGAATCCGGTTAACGGCTTGTGCGTCGGTATGACCTTTTTCAGTTCGATGTTCATTCTCCTGAGTGTATCGCAGAAGATGATGTTGGTTGTGCTCCCCGTATCGATGAGGACTCTAGCGACCTCAAGGTCTTTGATTATGAGATTGATGACAAGCGGAATCGCTATGTGGTTGATCGATTCTCCCAGTTTCTTCTTCCTTGAAGGTGATGGCGTTATTTTGGTCGTCCAAGGGTGGAGACAAGGTCGGCCAGTTCTCGTTTGCTTCAACCTTTCGCTGATAAGCCTTGATAAAAGAGACTGTGTCGCCACAGAACTGTGACCCTCCGATGATCATGTTAATCCTGCAACGATTGCTGTCGTTGCTCTTCTCATCATGCTTCCCTCCGCATTTATCCCCTGATGAGCTCTCAAAAACCGAAACCACCTCAGAAATCCCCTGATGAGCTCTCATTTATCCCTGATGAGCTCTCGGTTTTTGGAGGACGATAAGAATCGCAGATGAGGTCCTTGACGCTCGCTGTCTCGGAGAGTTCCCCCACGATTAGTTTCGCCTCCAACCTTGCTCTGAGAACTTTTCAATTGATGGTCGAATGGCCTCGAGTTCGATGGAAGTCGCAGAAGACATTCTCATCGTAATTGGGATTTCGGGTCCACGTGTTGGCCGCAATTCACCCTTGCTCTGAGCCGGAGTTGATGGTGTAGTTGTGTGCCCCCTGGGTTTCTTCTCCCTCTCGATGGGAGGTTTTCTTCTTTTTCAACTTTTGATCTAGAGCCGAATCTCTCGGAGAAGTTTACGTTAGTTTGTGCTTTTGCGACAGAACCTTGGTCTCTTCTTTGATCATGATGTAGTCACTGGCCTTGTGCAACGCATTCTGAATCGTACGCGTTTTTTCGAGGGTGATCCATTTTCTAAACTTTGACTTGAACTAGAGTGTCTTTCGAAGCACGTCCACGGCCACCCTGTCGCCGATACTGCGAATTCTAGCCATAACAAGCTTGAATTGGTCGACAAAGTCGCGGAGTGGTTCGTCTTCCCTTTGAGCTAAGCTCCGTAGGTCGACGTCGGAAGTTTCTCGATTGATGAACATCGAGTACTGCTTGAGAAACTCCCAAGCTATTTGGCGAAAGCTTCCGATAGAATTCCGCCTAAGGCGAGAGAATCATTCAAGTGCGGCTCCCACAAGATTCTCGACAAAGAGGAGGCATTGGCCGGCGTCTATTTCTCTGTCTCTAAATATGGCCCTTTCCATTGTGATCTCAAAGTCCTGCAGGTGGTGTTTTGGGATCGGTCGTACCGTTGTACATTGGCACCTTTATTTTTCGAGGGTCCGATACTCTGGTGTCAACGATACGAGATGTGAAGGGAGTTTTATGAGCTTCCTTGAGCAGCTGGTCTATCTCTGGTGTGTAGCTAGTAGCATGGTCAATCTGAGATTTCACCACTTTCATTTCAGCCACCGTTTTCATGAGATCGTTACAAAGATCGTGAATTTTGGAATAGTCGTCAGCGGTTTTCCGACTCTGTTAGCGTTTCATGCGCGTTCTCCGAGTCTGCTCTACAGCCAGCTTCTTCTGCTCTACCCAGAAGAGGTTTTCTTCCTCCTCCGTCATGGGTTTGTCAAGAAGGTCTTCCTGAGCCAAATGGCTCCTTGTCCTTTGTGGATGCACGTACGCCTCTTGGTCCGAAGGTTCGGACTGACTGCTGGAGTCCACGTTGACGTGCTCGACTTCCCATTCTTCCTTGTCTTCTTCCAATGGCAGAAGATCGCTCAGATTTTTCCGTGCTAACGTGGGAGTGATTTCTTCGGGATTTTGTCCCGACGGCTTCTCCCGTGCGTTCCCAGATCGGTCCAAAGGAATTACGAAAACGAGTCTTCTTCCTCGAAGCCTAGTGGTTCTGCGAGTATGGGAAGCTTGGGTCTGTGCAGTTAGGTTTTCGACCTTCTTAGCGAGAGATCCCTTGAGCTTATCATGTTCTTCCGCCCTTTTTTCATTGGCGGAGATTAGTTTCTTCATATCCTCGACTGCCACGGTGTTGGTCTCAGCGTTAACCGCGGGAGTGATGGTCACAGAGTGTTGTCAACGTTATCGTGACTTGCGTCATCGCGAGGTTGTTGGTTGCTGAGATCGTCAGCTGACATGTTTGATTTGGCGTCTTGTGGTTGCGAGAAAGATTGATCTGTAAGTCTCCCTCTTTCTAGCGCCAAACTATGGGAACCAAAATCCACAACGTCAATCTCCGTAAACTTAGGAAGTCAGGAAACCCTAACTTTCCCAAGAGACCCAGGATAATCTGCTTTAAACCAACACCGCACAACCAAACAAATTTAAGAAAAGTGACGATAAAAATATGATAGGATAATTTTGAAAAGAAAGGGAGAAAAGATGTTCTTATTCCGTAATTGCGTAAGAGCTTTCGTACAAGATGATATTGAGCCTTGGCTACAAAAAGCTGTCGGCGAGATCCCTAGTTCTAGCAACCTGACTATGAAGACCTAATCGAAACGCAGCTCGATAACAAAACGAAAGTAAATGCCTACTGCACTAAGTTTGCTGTGAATGCTAAAAAGTTCGCCCTTTTCTCTTGTCTCATCTTCTCTTATATACTCCTCTTCAAGGTGGTTTTGCGTTTCCTTTTCTTCCCATGGTCGAGTTTATCACTTTGGGGATATTCCCTTTTTATTCTCGATCTTCGTCATTATCTTGGAAACTTGACAATTATCTTCCGATTCCGCAAGATCCACCTTCTTCTGCAAGTAAAGGTACACCATCATAACATTACTGGGCTTAGTTTCGTATGAAACCACAAGTGGGTCTTTAGCCGCGTTCTAGGCCTCTTTGGGCCGTATTTCCACCTAAAACATTTTTACGATTTCTTCGAAATAATTTTTAGCGATACGACGTTACTTAGCTAAGAGGTCCATGCTTCTCGTATAGTTTAGAAAACTGTAGCGTTGACTTAATTGTTGTCGTTTATACGATAATCATGAACTTCAATTCGGGAAAATGAACCTTCGCGGTTTTTATCGTATAATTCAAAGGTAGCTCCAATTGAGACGAAACGGAGAGCATTTCGATCACAACTCGAAGAGGAATACAAAGGAGAGACATGGCTCGCCATATGACATCCCAGACTTGGTGAGATCGGGTCGCCATATGGCAACCCAAACTGGTCGAGGTCAGGTCGCCAATTGGCGACCCGAATAAGTCAAAGTCAGATCGCCATATGGCGACCCGAACCTGGCAAGCCCATGTCACCATATTGCGACCCGGACTGTGTGAATTCAGGTCACCATATGGCGACTCGGACATGGCGAGCCCAGGTCGCATATGGGGACTCAGACTTTGCGAAGTCAGGAAACCATATGGCAACCCAGACTTGGCGAGTCCAGGTCTCCATATGGCAACCAATGCTTCCCAAATGCCTGTCGCCATATGTCAACCCAGGTCTTGGGAGTGTGGGTCGCCATATGGTGACCCGTGCTTCCCGAGTGTCGGTCGACATATGGCGACCCGTGCTTCCTGAGTGCTTGTCGCCATATGGCGACCCAGGCCTTGGGAGTGTGGGCTGCTATATGGAGACACGTGCTTCATGAGTGTCGGTCACCGTATGTCGACCCGCGGGTCCCCACCCTTGGGAGTGTGGGTCGCCATATAGCACCCCGTGCTTCTTGAGTGTTGGTCGCCATATGGTGACCCATGCCTTGGGAGTGTGGGTCGCCATATGGCGACCCGTGCTTCCCGAATGTCGGTCGCCATATGGTGACCCGTATACCAAGTTTGGGACTTCGCTGTATGATGACTTACCCTTTGCGGCTTGATCGTTCTTTGAAAAGTTTCCTGAAACGAAACCTTTAGAAGGAACATATTCCAGGGACTTGACCCGTTGATTTCGTCTTGACCGATTTTGACCCCAACAATATTTTATCTATGCATTATATTAAGACTATTGTACTTGCTTTGATCATGTCTGAGTAGTTATCAACTAGTTTTAGGGTTGAATGATATCAATCATGGATTAGCACAAAAATAGGAATGCTAGGTTAGGTTATTATCCATCAATTGAGTTTTGAGTAATGCTTGCATTGTAGAGTAGCTAACTAGGATCTCTAAAGTAGGACATGGATGACTACGAGAGTAGGTTCTGTGCCAGAATATACTCCATTGAACTAGGTTGTTAGGCGCATGCGAGAGCTGGTCTAACTAGCTTGGTGAATATATAAAATCTCTTTCACACTTCCTTCAGATTTCACCATCGATCGACATCATTCCTTCCATCGATCAATGCTCTTTCCTTTTGCTCGCATACGAGAGTTGGAGTTAAAAGGGTCAAAATAGTTAATATTTGAATTTTAGAATATTTACATTTCCGTTCTTCCTATTCCCTTTAATTCATTAAGGTTGAAACCCTAGGTCTAACATACTTACATTTGCATCTAGTTAGTTTAGTAGCATATTTCCATATTTACATTATCATCATATTTCCATATTCACATTATTATTATCATATTTCCATATTGCATATATACCTCCTAATAAGGAATATCTCCTTAAATTGATTGCTCGCTACCAATATATATAATTACCTAGCTTAGTCTTTAGAAATAAGAAATCTATTGTGTGCCATTGCTCTCTGTGGATTCGATCCTTAAGTACTACACCTGATCTCTCTTGTAAAAAGTATTATTTGTATGTTAAGATTAAAATTAAATTGATAGTTAATTGTTTAGGATATTTATACCTTGATAGAACAATCAACACACCATGTTAAATTTGGTGCCGTTCCCGGGGAGCATTGATCGCCATTAGATTTAATTCTAGGATTTAGTCTAGGTTTGTTTTTACTTTCAAGTTACTAAATTTTTCTTTTCTTTGTTTTTCAGGTACATGCAAAAGAGTACGGGGAGCAATAAAGGACAAGAACTACTATTCTCAAATCTAGAAAGACCCAACCATACGATCCGCAAAGAAATACGACAAGCATCGATCGACAGCACCTACATAGCGTCAACCAACACTTCTTTACGGATAACATCGAACGACATCAAAACTCTAGCATCGACCGACATTGATCACGAAGCATCGGTCGACAGCAACTTACCCGCATCGATCGATAGTAGCAGAAGAATTCAGATGGTTGCGAATTTAGTATTTGTTCAGAATGACAATGGGGACTTGCATGACCTCAGCGTCATTTGCGTAATGCAGAGGTCAAAGGATAGACGATTAGGGGACTGTAATCTCTGATATAGAAGCAGAAGCGGAAGCGGAAGCAGACGCTGCAGTAGCTCAAGCTGAAGCTAATGCCCAAGCTGCTCAGAGAACACTGGCTGATTACAACCGTCCAGACCAGTTCTACGCCAACAGATCCACCATTTGTCCTCCAGCTTTTCAGAGCAACAATTTTGAGATCAAGCCCACTTTCTTCAGACTTATAGCGCAGACGCCTTACCATGGGTTGCGAGATGAGCACTCTATGGATCATCTGGAGTGATTTGAGGATATAGTAATTGCTATTTAAGCAAATGGAGTCCTGAGGACTATCTCTTTTGTAAGCTCATCAAGTACTAACTTGCTGGAGAAGCTTCATATTGGCTTAAGCAGCTACCACCAGGATATCTGATATCTTGGACTGACATCAAGAACACTTTCTTGTGTAACTTCTTTGATGACGCAAGAGAAGAAGATCTTAGGAGCAAGATTGCTACTTTTTCACAAGAACCTTCATAGTCTTTCAAAAACTCGTGGATCAAATTCAAGTCATACCAGAGAGATTGTCCACATTACGGGTTCAACGAAGTTCAACTTCTTAGCACTTTCTTCAAAGGCATTGGATTACAGTATCATATGGCTTTAGACACAGCTAGTGAGGGGAATTTTAGCACTAGAAGTCCTAAAGAAGCTACGAGACTGATTGAGAATCTGGCATCCAACAACAATACCAAGAACACAGATTTTGAGAGGAGGAAATCAATTCCAGCTGTGAGTAAGGAGCAGATTGGAGAAGTTAAAGCAAAGCTGGATAGTGTTCAGAAATTTCTCAAGAAGCAGGTTACTTTTGCAAAGTAGAAGCAATATAGTCTGGAGATGATGAGATTGAAGAAGGGGATGTGAACTACATTGATGGGAATGATTTCCAGAGACAAGAGAATCCAAATTTCAATAGGAACTCCTATAGGAATGGTCAAAGGAGTAACTTTAATCAGGGTTCACAGCGAAAGCCCTTCAACTACAACATGACTTATGGATCTTCCTACTACAAAACTCCTCCTCCAGAAGCTCAAGAAAGCAAGATCGAAGCAATGGTTGACAGAGTTTTAGAGGGACAGCAGAAGATGACTGTAGATTTCAAAGGAAATATAGATGGTATGTACCTCAACCTCAATATCAAGTTAGAAATCCTCAGCACCCATGTGAAGAAGTTGTAGAATCAAGTGATGCAAACATGTGAAACCATTAGGAGGCATGAGAGCCTGGCCAAGGACAAAATGGAGGCTGGACAGAAGCACCACGTCAATGCATTGATCGATGATTATTTTTGGTAGGAATTTAAGAGAGAGAAGCTCCAAGAAGGAGATTTTTGTGTGGAAATTTCTATGTCATTCGGCATTTCTCATTGGTGTCGATCGACACCAAGAAATGACCATCGATCGACAGCGAATCCTGTAGTATCCATGATTTTGTGTGAATCGACTAACGTCGATCGACACAGAATTCAGAGGAATGATCGACAGAGTAATAGAAGTATCGATCGACAATGTGACCTAAGCATCGATCGACAGAAGAGAAAAACCAATTCGACTGCCGAACATCAACGCGAGTTTGATTGTGCGTGCGACTCTTCTCTACTACTTGGGAGAGAATTTATGGCCACTGTGGGAGCTATCTGCGATATTAAGTTAAACAGGTTGTATCTATCTCTAATTGATCAAAATATTTGTTATGAACCTGTTAAGAATAAGAACAAAGCTACATTGATTGAATTTTGTAGTGATGCAGAGCTTGTGGCCACATGCTTCTGTAATTATGAGTTCAGTGAGGAGTCAGAAGATGGAGTATCGATCGATACCCGGACCAGATAATCGATCGACGAACTTGCAGTTCAACAATCGGTCGACACCCACCCTTTGATATCGATCGACACTCACCCTTTAGAACCAATCAACACATACCATGTAGATTTCGAATACAACGCAGCCTACCTCGAGTACAACGAAGATCACAGAGAAGAAGATATAATCGAATACCGAGGTATTGCTATGGAAAAGGCCGGTGTTTCTCATGCTTCCATCAACTCGGGAAATCGACATCGACCGATGGCAACCAATCACCATCAATCTACATTGATATTAACTCAGAGTCTAAACTGGATTCAGCAGCATAGCGTGAGAAGGAATATGGTTATCTACAACCAGATGATTTCGGTATTATGAGATATCCGGATGGTCACGCAAGAGCTATGGATGGCAGAATTCTGCATGTAACGAAGGAAGATGTGACAGATATACTTGCAATGGCCAATAGAGCTTGGAACCTTTTTGGCCACCAGTCTGAATATCGAGCATTGATCGATGGTCACCATACACCATCGATCGACACACATCAAGTATACCAAGGATACAGTGAATCTTACGAAGCATACAATCAAGATTACATAAAAGAAGAGCTGATTGAGTCTCACAGACTCGAACTGGAAGAAGCTGGCTGGGTAATGAACGCGAAAGTGGATAATCGAGCATCGCTCGACGACATCTCATGGCCATCAAACGACATTAGACGCAAACCAAAACAAGAACTTAGAGCAGAAGATACAAATTTTGGTTATCTTAGACCGTATGAGTTTGGAATTTTCAGAGACCAGAAGGATGTGCACGAGTTCTTTGTGGGAGAATTCTAAGCATACCTAAGGAGGATGTAGCAGATGTCCTTGTTATGGCTAATTAATCAAGAAATTTATTTGGACAACAGCAGCAGCCATCGATCGATGCAACGGTACCATCATCAATAAACTTTGAGGAGCAGAAGAACAAACCAATCCATAATGATTTATACACTTCCAAACTTAAGTGGAGTTTGGTAAGGAGATCATAAAGAATGAGAAAACCAGAGGAGATGAAGCAATGAGATGCTTCGTTGGTACATGGTTTCAGAAGAGAAAAGAAGATGTAGACACTTGTTTTCAAAGTGTTGATCCACCTCCATACAAGTCAGAAAGTTCAAAAGTCGAGCTTAAGACTATAACCAAGCACTGAGTGGAGGTAACCCACTATTTAGTATGATTTTATTTACTTTTTAGTTATAGTACTATTTATTTTAAGTTTTCCTTTGCTTTTGCAGATTGTTTGAGTCCACCATTGATCGACACCATAGAGGCACCATCAGTCGAAAATGGATTGCGACCATCGATCACCCACACATGTCTACCATCGATCGACACACTCTTACGGAGAGAGATAATGAGTTTTCTACTTATACTATTTACTTATGATTTATTTTTTTCAAAACCAATCCGGGGCGGATTACACTGGGGACAATGTAATTTAAGTCTGGGGGAGGTTAGATAATGCTTATTTGTTTTTGAGTCTTATTTACTATATATATATATATATATTTTTCAAAAAGTATTTATTGAGTCAAGAAGGGGACTATGATCAAGATTTATTGTTGACTAACCATGCTATAAGCATCATTCTTAAAAGGTTGTATGCAGAGATTGCTAGAGATACCAAAGTGGATCATTCTGCCACTATATCACACTTGCTTAGAAAGTTTAAAGGAACCAAAGCTGATTTCCAACACTAATCTTGACATTAATTGCTTTTTTTGGGATTTGGTATACACTATATCAGATTCCTTCTGCAAGTCTGGAAGGTAAATGTCTGTGTGCTTTTAATTCCCCTCTCTCTTTCCTTCAGATTAAAAAAAGTAGTCGAACAGGATTTGGTGGCTATAACCATTAAAGCTTGATTCATATGATCCTAGAAAGAGATAAAGGTCAAAAAGAAGTGAAAATATCTGGTGGCAAAAACCATTAGGGTTTGCTTCATGGAAGCATGTCCAAATATCTCAGTCAAGTAAAAAAATAAAATGATACCCTCAAAATAAGGGAGACATTGGCTGAGAGAAGTGAGAATAGAGAGAGGAAAGGGATCAGAGAATACTACATGTGTGCTCAGATACTTGCAGGGGTAAGAGTCCATATGTCATTTGATCGATACTCTCAAGGTAAAGCCTGCACTTTTAGTTTATTCAAAGAAATGAAATCAGTAGAGGGGTGAGTCAAACTAGTATTGACTAAGTTGTTGGTAGAATGGATTTGGTTGCTATACAAGGATATGTTATATAAAGTTTCTCTGTGATTGACTTGATATGATGTGGGTATAACAAAGTAGGGTGACAGTTATACTTAGATATTATGTGATTCTTCGATTTTCAAAACCTCTTTCACAAGCTTTGTTTGCTTGAGAACAAGCAAAAGGTCAAGTGTAGGAGTCTAGGAGAGTTGATATAGCCTATTTATTAACAAATTTAGAGCATTTCATAGGCTCAATTTAGGGTCTAATATGTGTGTCTAGTCTATGTTTTAGGGTATTTACAGGTCCCGGTACGTTTTGGAGATATATGGAGATACTTGGAGCTTTTGGAACATTTAGAGGAGAACAATCCGTAGCTGATCAGTTAGAGAGTCGAAGAAAAAGACTGTCATCGATAGACCACACTACCTTGGCTTCTACCGATGTTACATGACCAAGGTTCATCGATATTGCACACTTGCCATTGATCGACAACCAAATCACAGACAGCCGATTTCAAATCCAAGTCAGAGACAAATGACGAAGATGCCCTGGACGAGTTTTGACCTAGATTTTAGGGTTTTATATTTATGCTTTATGTATTTACACAGAAGGAGAGAGCCCCAGAAAGTTTGAGTTTTTAATATAATTTCACAGTTTTTAGGGGAGAATATTCATAACTCCTTAGGGAGATTTGTATTGGAACCCCAATATTATATATATGCATTATATTTAGACTATTGTTCTTGCTTTGATTATGTCTGAGTAGTTATCAACTAGATTTAGGGTTGAATGATAGCAATCATGGATTAGCACAAAAGTAGGAATTCTAGGTTAGGTTAATATCCATCAATTGAGTTGTGCTTAGTGCTTGCATTCTAGAGTAGCTAACTAGAATCTCGAAAGTAGGACATGGACGACTACGAGAGTAGGTTATGTGCCAGAGTTGACTCCATTGAACTAGTTTGTTAGGCGCATGTGAGGGTCTAATTAACTTGGTGAACATATCAAATCTCGTTCACACTTCCTTCTGATTTCACCCTCGATCGACATCAAGCCTTTGCCGTTGATCGATGGTCTTACCTTCTGCTAGCATACGAGAGTTGGAGTTAAAAGGGTCAGAATAGTTAATATTTTAGTTCTAGAATATTTACATTTTCGTGCTTCATATTCCCTATAATCCATTAAGCTTAGCATACCTACGTTTGCATCTCGTTAGTTTATTAGCATATTTACATTATCATCATATTTTCTTATTCACATTATTATCATATTTTCATATTGCATATATACCTCCTGATAAGGAATATCTCCTTAAACTGATTGCTTGCTACAAATATATATAATTACCTAGTTTAGTCTTTAGAAATAAGAAATCTATTGTGTGTCATTTCTCTTTGTGGATTCGATCCCTAAGTACTACATTTGATCTCTCTTGGCAAGAATATTATTTGTGTGTTAAGCTTCGAGTTAATTTGATAGTTAATTGTTTAGAATATTTATACCTTGCTAGAACAATAAACACACCATGTCATCTACCTTACTCCGAGCCCTTGTAAAAAGAAACATTAAGTCTTGGGAGGATTGTTTGCCTCACGTAGAATTTGCTTACAATCATTCTATGCATTCAGCCACCAAGATCACTCCTTTTAAGGTTTTATATGGTTTTAATCCCTTATCACAATTAGACTTGATTGCTTTTCCCTTTAAAGAACATACTAACCTTGATGGCAAAAGAAAGGCCAATTTTGCTAGGTCTTTGCATGAGCAGGTACGAAGGAATATTGAAGAAAAGAGAAGGGCCTATGCATGGAACGCAAACAAAGGGAGGAAAGAGCTCGTGATTGAACAATGTGATATGGTTTGGATTCACTTGGGAAAGAGAGGTTTCCGAATGAAAGAAAGTCGAAACTTTTACCTCGGTTGGATGGACCATTCAAAGTCTTGGAAAGAATCAACAATAATGCCTACGAGATTTTCCTCCAAGGTAAGTACCCCATTAGTCCTACTTTCAATGTAACCGATCTATCTCCTTTTGATGCAGAAAACTTGGATTTGAGGTCAAATCCTTTTAAAGGAGGAGGGGATGATATGGCCAGCTATGGATTAGACTCAATATCAAAACAGTCGGAACAAGAGGACTAGTTGGAGCAAAGTTCAGGTGAACCGGCAGCTACTAACATGGAGGTGGATCAAAACTTGGAAAAAAAGTGTCTACATCTTCTTTGCTCTTCTGAAACCATGTACTAACGAAATTTCTCACTGATTCATCTCCTCTGGATTTCTCATTCGTTATGATCTCCTTAGTAACCTCCACTGAATGCATTCTCCTTTGTAGATTCTCAATCCTGCGCTGGAGCATTCTAAGTATGGCAGTTGTAGTGTCTGATATGTCCTCAAATTTCTGAGAAATATCATCTCTCATCAGGCTCTGAGAAAAAGCAATCTCATTGAACATTTCATATAATTGTGTTTCTGTTGCGCACTTCTGTCTGTCGAAATCAGTGTCGATCGATGGTAAGATGTTGTTGTCGATTGATGTCACCCTATCCGGTCCACTCGCATGTTGTCTTTGAACAGTATCCAAATCTTGCGTCATCTCATCCATGTGTATAGTCAAACTGTAGAAATTGTCTAATGATCTCGCTTGAGCTATGTAGATCTCATCCACAATGTCCCCAATCTCTGGTTTTCTGTATGTCTTTGGTTTCTGTCTAGACATACCGATCTGTGCTGCATAATCAGGTAAACATATGTAGCTGTACTCAAACATAGTATCTCTCTCTTGAACAGCCCTGATATTTTCTTCTTGCACATTCACAACTCTTCCATCTAGAGCTCGTGCATTACAATTCTCATCTCTGTAGATGTCATACTCATCCTTCTTTTCCCAAAAGAAAATTCTTCTGCCATCAGCATCAAAAGCTCTCGTTCCATACTCAACGCGACCGTCTATCAGTAGGGGATTTATACAACTGATCGGTCTTGGAGTTTCTGATGTAAAGGGGTTAGATGTACAGAACTCATTGACTCATGGAAGAGTGGTATCGATTGATGCGTTCTCTTTCTTTTCGATTGATGGTTGTGTTTGGATTGGCTCCTTCTTCTGCTCCTTATTGTCGATCGATGCTGGTACTGATCCGTTGATCGATGGCTGTTCCTATTGTACAAATAAATTTCCTGATCGTTCAGCCATAATAAGGGCGTCTGCTACATCTTCCTTAGGTAGAGTTAGTAATCTCCCATAAAGATCTCATGCACGTCCTTTTGTATCTCTGAAAATTCCAAACTTATCTGGTCTGAGATATCCAGCTTCTGTATCTTCTGCTCCAAGTAAATTTTCTGGTTTTTGTTTGAAGTCGTTTCATGGCCAAGATAGGCCAATTATTGATGCTGGATTGCCCACTCTTGCGTTCATTGCCCAGCCATGTTCTTCTTCTAGTGCCAGGCTGCGAGGTTCAATCAACTCTTCCTCTTTGTAATCTCCATTGTAGTCTCCGTAAACTCTACCATATCAGTGGTAAACCGGATTGGTGTCGATCGATGCTCGATAATCAGACTGGCGACCAAAAAGGTTTTCAGCTCCATTAGCCATTGCAAGTATGTCTGCCACATCTTCCTTTATGACATGTAGAATTCTTCCATCCATGGCTCTTGCATTACCGTCTGGATCTCTCATAATACCGAACTCATCTGGTTGTAGATAACCATATTATCTTTCGCGTTCTGCAGCTGAATCACGTTTGGTTTCTACTTCGTTCCCACTATTGATTGATGGTGTATGGTCATCGTCGATCGATGTCGATTTCCCAGGTTGATAGGAAACATGAAAAACTCCAGCCTCTTCCATAGCAAGCCCTCGGTACTCAGTTTTCTCTTCATCTTTGTAGTCTTCGTCGTACTCGAGGTAGGCTGTGTTGTGATTGAAGTATTCATTGTTGGTGTTGACTCGTCCATATGTTGGACTGTCGATCGATTCGATAGGGAGGGTATCGATCGATTGTTGAACTGTAAGGTCGTCGATCGATGTGTTGGTGGGGTGTCGATCGATGCTCCTTCTTCTGCTTATTTACCGAACTCGTAATCGCAGAAGCATGTGGCCACAAGCTCTGCATCACTGCACAATTCGATCAGGGTAGCCTTGTTCTTATTTTTGAAAGGTTCATAAAAGATTTTTTTATCAGTTAGAGATAGATACAACCTCTTTAACTGCATGTCACATATGGCTCTGACATGGGGTGTGTTTACTGTTCTAGTAGGGTATAAATATCCTACATAATTAACTGTCAAATTAACCCTTAATCCTAACACAAAAAACAATACTCTTGCCAACAGAGATCAGGTGTGTTTACTGTTCACAAGCTAATTAGATCATCTCTCGCATGCGCCTAACAACCTAGATCAATGGAGTCTATTATGGCACATAACCTATTCTCGTAGTCGTCCATGTCCTACATTCGAGATCCTAATTAGCTACTCTAGAAGGCAAGCATTAAACACAACTCAATTGATGAATATTAACTTAACTAGCAATCCTACTTTTGGGCTAATCCATGCTTGCTATCATTCAACCTTAATCTAATAGGTAACTACTTCGATCTAATCAAAGTAAAAATAATAATCTGAATATAATGCATAGATAAGTACTAGAGTTCCAATACAAATCTCCCTAAGGAGTTATGAATGTTCTCCCTAAATAAATCCTAAAACTATGATGGAGTTCTGGTGTACACACACACAAAGCACACTTACTAGCACCCAACACTCCAGCACAACACCCCTTGGTGCAATACATAAAGTATAAATATAAAACCCTAAATTCCAGGTCAAAACTCGTCTAGGCGTAATCTTGTAATCTTGGTGTCATGTCTCTAACTTGGGCTTGAAATCGGCTATCTACGAATTGGTCATCGATCGATGTCAGATGTGCAACATCGATCGATCTTGGTCATGTAACATCGTTCGACTCCGAGTTTGTGTCGTCGATCGACGAAATTCTTGTACTTCGACTCTCACAATGATCAACTAAGGATTATTCTCCTCTAAATGCTCCAAATGCTCCAAGTATCTACATATATCTCCAAAACGTGCATGGTCCTGTAAAGACTTAAAAAATAGCCTAGACACATATAATAAACCCTAAATATAGCTTATAACATGGCCTGAAAGTTGTAATAAATAGGCTATATCAGCTCTCCTAGAATATATCTTTTGCTTGTCATCAAGCAAAAAAGCCTGCGAAAGAGGTTTTGAAAAGGGAAAACTCACATAATATCTAAGTATAACTGCCACCTTTTTCTATTGCAGCTACATCCTATCAAGTCAATCACAGAGAAACTCTATATACCATATCCTAGTATTGCAACCAAATGCCATTCTACCAACAACTTAGCGAATATTAGTCTGACTCGCCCCTCTATTGATTTCATTTCTTTACATAAAATAAAAGTGCAGGCTTTACCTTGGGAGTTTCAATCAAAGGAAATATGGACTCTTACCTCTGAAAGTATCTGAACACACAGGTAGCCTTCTCTGATTCCTTTAATCTCTCTCGTCTCACTTCTTCTCAGTCAATGTCTCCTTTCTTTTGAGGGTATCATTTTATTTTTTTAATTGACTAAGATATTTGGATAGGCTTCCATGAATCAAGCCCTAATGATCTCTGCTACCAGATCTTGTTCACTTCTTCTTGACCTTTATCTCTTTCTAGGATCATATGAATCAAGCTTTAATGGTTGTAGCCATCAAATCCTGTTCGACTCCTTTTTAAATCTGAAGGGGAGAGAGAGGGGAATCAGAAGCACATAGACTTTTACCCTCCAGACTTGCAGGAAGAATCCGATCATGTGTATACCAAATCCCAAAGCAAGCAAATAATGTCAAGATTAGTGTTGGAAATAAGTTTTGGTTCCTTCAAACTTTCTTAGCAAGTGTGACATAGTGGCAGGATGATCCACTTCAGTATTCCTAGTAATATCTACAAACAGACTTCTAAGAACGGTACTAAAGTGTGGTTAGGCAATAATACATTTTTGATAATAGTCCTCTTTTTGAGTCGATAAAACTCTTTGAAAAACTTATAGATAGTAAATAAAACTCAAAAACAATAAAATAGCGTTAGCGAACCTCCCCCAGACTTAATTACACTGTCTCCAATGTAATCCGCCCCGGATTGGTTAGGAAAAATCAAATCATAAGTAGATAACTTAAGTATAGAACTCGATACCGCTCTCTGTAAGAGAGATCGATGGTAGGCAGGTGTGGTCAATCGATGTTCACGATCCACTGTCGACCAATGGCGCCTCTATGGTGTCGATCGATGGTAGTGTAAATAGTTGTATAAGTAAAAACTTACTAAACAGTGGGTTGCCTCGCACTTAGAGCTTGGTTATAGTCTTAAGCTCGGCGTTTTTAATTTTTTGACTAGAATGGAGGTGGATCAACACTTGGAAAACAAGTGTCTACATCTTCTTTGCTCTTCTGAAAACATGCACCTACGAAGCTTCTCACTTCTTCATCTCCTCTTGCTTTCTCATTCGTTATGATCTCCTTAGTAACCTCCACTGAATGCATTCTCCTTTGTAGATTCTCAATATTGCGCTAAGAATTCTAAGCCTGGCAGCTGTAGTGTCTAATATGTCCTCCAATTTCTGAGAAATATCGTCTCTCATCAGGCTTTGAGAAAAAGCAATCTCATTTAACATTTCTTCTAATTGTGTTTCTGTTGTGCACTTTTGTCTGTCCAAATCAGTGTCGATCGATGGTAAGATGTAGCGTCGATCGATGTCACTCTATCCGGTCCACTCTCATGCTGTCTTTGAACAGTATCCAAATATTGCTTCATCGCATCCATGCGTATAGTCAAACTGTTGAGGCAGTTGCCTATAGGATAGTAGACATCATTAAGCCTTCTATAGAAATTGTCTAATGACCTCACCTCAGCTATGTAGATCTCATCCACAATGTCGTCAATCTCCGCTCAGCTATATGTCTTTTGTCTCTGCCTAGACATACCGATATTTGTTGCATGTTCAGGTAAACATATGTAGTTGTACTCAAACATAGTAGCTCTCTCTAGAAAATCCTGATATATGCTTCTTGCACATTCACATCTCTTCCTTCTAGAGCTCGTGCATTACAATTTTCATCTTTGTTGATACCATAGTCATCCTTCTTTTCCCAAAAAAAAAATTCTTCTGGCATCAGCATCAAAAGTTCTCGTTCCATACTCTACGCGACCGTCTATCAGTAGGTGATTTATCCAACTGATCGGTCCTAGAGTTTATGAAGTAAAGGGGTTAGATGTACAGAACTCGTTAACTCCTGGAATAGTGGTATTGATAGATTCGTTCTCTTTGTTGTCGATCGATGGTTGTGTTTGGATTAAATCGTGCTTCTGCTCCTTATTGTCGATCGATTCTGGTACCGGTGCGTCGATCGATGCTGGTGCCGTTGCGTCGATCGATGACTGTTCGTGTTGTCCAAATAAATTTCCTGATCGTTCAGCCATAATAAGGGCACCTGCTACATCTTCCTTAGGTAGATTTAGTAATCTCCCATAAAGATCTCGTGCATGTCCTCCTATATCTTTGAAAATTCCAAACTCATCTGGTCTGAGATAACCAGCTTCTGTATCTTCTTCTCCAAGTAAGTATTTTGGTTTTCGTTTGATGTCGTTTGATGGCCAAGATAGGCCGATTATTGATGCTGGATTGCCCACAATCGCGTTCATAACCAAGCCGTCTTCTTCTTCTAGTGCCAGGCTGCGAGGTTCAATCAGCTCTTCCTCTCTGTGATCTGCATTGTAGTCTCCGTAAACTCTACCATATCCGTGGTAAGCAGGACTGGTATCGATCGATGGGGTACATGGCCCGTCGATCGATGCTCAATAATCAGACTGGGACCAAAAAAGTGTCCGGCTCCATTAGCAAGTATGTCTGCCACATCTTCCTTTTGTGACATGTAGAATTCTGCCATCCATAGCTCTTGCATTACCGTCTGTATATCTCAAAATACCGAACTCATCTGGTTGTAGATAACCATATTCTCTTTTGTGTTCTGCAGCTGAATCACGTTCGGTTTCTGCTTCGTTCCCTGTATCGTTCGATGGTGTATGGTCGGCGTCGATCGATGTCGATTTCCCAGGTTGATAGGAAATATGAAAAACTCCAGCCTCTTCCATAGCAAGCCCTCGGTACTCAATTTTCTCTTCATATTTGTAGTCTTCGTTGTACTCGAGGTAGGCTGTGTTGTGATTGAAGTCTTCATTGTAGGTGTTGACTCGTCCGTATGTTGGAGTGTCGATCGATTCAATAGGGAGGGTATCGATAGATTGTTGAAATGTAAGCTCGTCGATCGATGTGTTGGTTGGGTGTCGATCGATGCTCCTTCTTTCTTCTTCTTTACCGAACTCGTAATCGCAGAAGCATGTGGCTACAAGCTCTGCATCATTGCACATTTCGATCAGGGTAGCATTGTTCTTATTTTTTGACAGTTTCATAATAGATATTTTTATCAATTAGAGATAGATACAACCTCTTTAACTACATGTCACATATGGCTCCCCACGGAAGCCATGAAAGCTATTCCAAGTAGTAGAGAAGAGTTCCAAATTGTCCTCATGTCTATCACATGAAAGTCTGTTGGAACTAAGGTATTGTTGATCTGCACTGGAACATCTTTGACCACCCCTCCTGAGTTCGCTATTGAGCAGTCAAAGAATGTAAAAGAATCGTTGGAGGGTTCCACTGTCAGGTCCAACTCCTATGCCATAGACTTTAGCATAATGCTCACTGAAGATCCAATGTCACAAAGAACGTTGGAATATTTGTTTCCTTTGATGAAGCATGGAACCACAAACTTCCCAGGATCACTTTTCTTCTTCAGACATGTTCTCTGCTTCATCTTCTCTTTGAGGTGATTGAACATTATCTCTATGTCGTCATCTGTCTGCATTGTTTCCCTGGAAAGAATCTACAATCTGTGAGTATAATAAGCTTCATCAAAAGAAATATCTTAAGGAATTTTAAAAACTCTTTTAGCCAAATTATTTATCCCTTTTCATTGGCTTCTCTGCGTTGATGCTTTGGGATCTTTTGCCTCCTCTTTGAGTGTCCCTCATCTTCTCTATCAGTATCCATAAATTTAGTTGTGTCTTTATTATGTTCTGAAGCTGTCACAGTCGGACGTACAATCAAACTTGCATCAAGATTTGGTATCTGAACCGGGTTTCTCTCTTGTCGATCGATGCCAGACGTGTACTGTCAATCTATTATTCTATCACAATATCGATTGATGTCACTAGAACGGTATCAATCGACGTTAGTCGATTCACACGAAGCCACTGATTCTGTAGGTTTCACCGTCGATCGACTCTCTCTTGTTGGTGTCAATCGATGCAAATGAGAAGTGCCGAGTGGTATGAAGTTTCCCAACAGAAATCGCTGGTATGGGGCTTCTTTTTCTTGACTTCCTGCCAGAAATCATAATCAATCAATACATTGACGTGGTGATTTTTCCCAGCCTCAATTTTTCTCCTTAATCAAGCTCTCATGCCTCTTGATGGTCTCACTTGTTTGCATCACTTGATTCTCCAGTTTCCACACATGAGTGCTGAGGTTTTCGAACTTTGTGTTGAGGTTGAGGTACAGACCATCTATCTTTCCATTGAAATCCACATTCATCTTTTATTGTCCCTCTAAGACTCTATCAACCATTGCTTCAATCTTGCTTTGCGGACCTTCTGGAGGGGATTCTGGTAGTAGGAAGATCCATAAGTCATGTTGTTGTTGAAGGGTTTGCGCTGGTGAATTTTGATTGAAGTTACTCCTTTGACCAGCACCATAGGAGTTTTTTTTTAACCTTACGTTCACTTGTCTCTGGAAACCATTCCCATCAATGTAGTTTACATCTTCTTCATCAATCTCATCTTCTCCAGACTCGATTGCTTCTAATTCTGCGAAAGTAACCTGTTTCTTGAAAAATCTCTGAACACTATCTAGTTTTGCCTTGACCTCCTCAAACTGCTCCTTGCTTATTGCTGGAGCTGATTTTTTTCTCTCAGAGTCATTGTTCTTGGTGGTGCTGCTAGATGCCAAATTCTAAACTAATCTTGTGGCTTCTTCATGGCTTCTGGTACTAAATTTTCCCTCACTAGCTGTGTCCAAAGCCATCTGGTATTGTAATTCAATACCTCTGAAGAAAGTGCTGAGAAGCTTCATTTCGTTGAACCCGTGATGTTGACAGTCTCTCTGGTATGATTTGAATCTGATCCACGAGTTTTTGAAAGACTCTGAAGGTTCTTGTGAAAAAAGTAGCAAAAATTACTCCTTAGATCTTCTTCTCTAGCGTCATCGAAGAAGTTACGCAAGAAAGCGTTTTTGATGTCAGTCCAGGATGTCAGGGATCCTGGTGGTAGTTGATTAAGCCAAAATGAAGCTTCTCCAGCAAGTGAGTACTTGAAGAGCTTACAGAAAAGATAGTCCCCAGGGACTCGATTGAGTTTAATAGCAATCACTAGATCCTCAAATCGCTCCAGATGATCCACAGGATGCTCATGTCGCAACCCATGGTAAGGTGTCTGCGCTACAAGTCCAAAGAATACGGGCTTGATCTTGAAATCGTTTCTCTGAAAAGCTAGAGGACAAATAGCGGATCTGTTGGCGTAGAACTGGTCTGGACGATTGTAGTCAGCCAGCGTTCTCCGAGCAGCTTGGGCGTTAGCTTCAGGTTGAGCTATTGCAGCGTCTTTGTTTCTCAGGTACATGCAACAGAGTACCAGGAGAAATAAAGGACAAGAAATACTATTCTCAAACACTGCAATAGCTCAACCTAAAGCTAATGCCCAAGCTTCTTAGAGAACACTAGTTGACTACAACCGTCCAGACCAGTTCTACGCCAAAAGATCCAACATTCGTCCTCCAGATTTTCAGAGTAACGATTTTGAGATCAAGTCTGCTTTCTTCGGACTTGTAGCGCAGACGCCTTACCATGGATTGCGACATGAACACCCTATGGATCATCTGGAGTGAATTGAGGATCTAGTGACTACTATTATTGCCAATGGAGTCCATGAGTACTATCTCTTTTGTAGGCTATTCAAGTACTCACTTTCTCGAAAAGCTTCATATTGGCTTAACCATCTACCAACAGGATCTCTAACTAGCTAAGGAGTAAAATTGCTACTTTTTCACAAGAACCTTCAGAGTCTTTCAGAAACTCATGAATCAATTCAAGTCATACCAGAGATACTGTCCAGATCACGGGTTCAACGAAGTCCAGCTTCTTAGCACTTTCTTCAGAGGTATTGGATTGAAATATCAGATGGCTTTGGACACAACTAGTGAGGGGAATTTCACCACCAGGAGTCCTTAAGAAGCTACTAGATTGATTGAGAATATGGCATCAAGCAGCAGTACCAAGAACACATATTTTGAAAGGAGGAAATCAACCCTAGTTGTCAGCAAGGAGCATATCGAAGAAGTCAAGGCAAAACTGGATTGTGTTTAGAAATTTTTCAAGAAGCAGGTTACTTTTGCAGAAGTTGAAGCGATAAAGTCTAGAGAAGATGAGATTGAAGAAGAGGATATGAACTACATCGAAGGGAACGGTTTCCAAAGACAAGGGAAACCAGGTTTTAACAAGAACTCCTATGAAAATGGTCAAAGTAGTAACTTTAATCAGAGTTCACAGCGAAGGCCCTTCAACTACAACAGAACTTATGGATCTTCCTACTACCAGAATACTCCTCCAGATACTCAAGAAAGAAAGATCGAAGCAATGGTTGATAGAGTTTTAGAGGGACATCAGAAGATGACTGTGAATTTCAGTGGAAAGATAAATGGTCTGTACCTCAACCTAAATACCAAGTTCGAAAATCTCAGCACCCATGTGAATAAATTAGAGAATCAAGTGATGCAAACAAGTGAGACCATTAGGAGGCATGAGAGCTTGATTTAAGAGAAGATAGTGGCTGGACAGAGGCACCATGTCAATGCATTGATTGATGATGATTTTTGGCAGAGAGTTAAGGGAGAGAGGCTCCAAGACAGAGATTTTCGTGTGGAAAATTCTGTGTCACTCGGCACTTCTCATCCGCATCGATCGACACCAAGCAATGCGCATCGATCGACGGTAAGGCCTACATAATCAGTGGTTTCGTATGAGTCAACAAACATTGATCGACACAGAACTCATAACATTGATCGATAGTGTGACCTTCGCATCGATCGACAATGCGACCACTGCATCGATCGACAGTTGTGGAAACCAGTTTGACTGCCGAACCTCAATGCAAGTCTAATTGTGCGTCTAACTGTGACAGTTTCAGAACAGAATACAGACACATCTAAAGCTATGGATCTTGATAGAGAAGATGAGGGACACTGAAAGAGGAGGCAAAATATCCCCAAACATCAGGGCAGAGAAGGCAATGAAAAGGAGATGGACAGCTTTGCTATAAGAGTTTTTTAAATTCCTCTAGATGTTTCTTTGATGAAGCTTATTATACTCCCAGAGTGTGGATGTTTTTCTAGGAAAAAAGGGAGACATATGATCATAAAGAGATAATGTTCAACCACCTCAGAGAGAAAATGAAGCAGATGACATGTCTGAACAAGAAAAGTGATCCTGGAAAAGTTGCGATCCCATGCTTCATCAAAGGCCACAAATATCTCAATGCCCTCTGTGATACTGGATCATCATGGCAGAGGACCTGAACCTAAGAGTGGAACCCTCTAATGATTCATTCACGTTTGTGGACTACTCGAAAGTAAACTCAGGAGGGATGGTGAAAGATGTTCCATTGCAGATCAACAACACCCTAGTCTCAGTAGACTTCCATGTGATGGACATTAGGATAGACTGGAACTCTTCACTACTACTCGATAGAGCATTCATGGCCACTATGGAAGCTATCTGCGATATGAAGCTAACCAGGTTGTATCTATCTCTAATTGATCAGAATATTTTTTATGAACCTGTCAAAAATAAGAGCAAGAGTACTCTGATTGAATTATGTAATTATGCAAATCTTGTGACCACATGTTTCTGTGAATATGAGTCCAATGAGGAACGGAAGAAGGGACATCAATCGACACCCAACCCACACCATCGATCGACGAACCGAAAATTCAATAATCGATCGACACCCAAGCCTCATTATCGATCGACACCCACCATTCCGAACCGAGCGACACTTTCCACACTCCAGCGAGCCTTGAGTACGACGAAGATTACAGAGATGAAGAAATAATTGAATACCAATGAATTTCTATGGTAGAGGCTGGTGTTTTTCATGTTTCCCATTAATTCGGGAAATCGACGTCGATCGATGCTAACCATTCACCATCGATCGATAGTGGTTGTGATTCAGAGTCCGAACTAAATTCAGAAGCAGAACGCGAAAGGGAATATGGTTATCTAAGATGAGTTTGGAATTATGAGAGATCCGGATGGTCACGCACGAGCTAATGATAAAAAATTATACATGTCACGAAGGAAGATGTGGCAGATATACTTGCGATGGCTAATGGAGCTGGGAATCTTTTCGGCCAATAGTCTGATACTCAAGCATCGATCAACGGCCACCACACACCATTGATTGACATCCAACAAGCATATCAAGGATATGGTGAATCTTACGAAGAATACAATTCAGAGCAATTCTAGAAAGAGCTACTATGTTTGAGAAGAGATACATATGCTTACCGGAACATGCAGCAAAGATTGCTATGTCTATGAAGAAGCAAGAGACATACAGCAGAGTAGAGATTGACGATATCGTGCATGAGATCTACAAAGCTCAAGAGATGTCACAGGATGATTCCTAAAAGAGGCTTGATGATATTTACTATCCTATAACCAAGCGTTGAGGGGGGAGGCATCCCACTATTTAGTAAGTTTTTATGTAGTTTTTACCTATACTACTATTTATTTCGAGTTTTTCTTCATTTTTACAAACTATTTAAACCACCATCAATCAACACAATAGAGGCACCATCGGTCGACAGTGAATCGCGACCATTGATCGACCAAACCCGCCTATCATTGATCGACGCTCTCTCACGGAGAGAGGTATCGAGTTTTCTACTTAGACTATTTACTTATGATTTGATTTTTTCTAACCAATCCAGGGTGGATTACACTGGGGACAGTGTAATTTAAGTTTGGGGAAGGTTCTCTAACGCTATTTATTTGTTTTTGAGTTTTATTTATATATATATATATATAAGATTTTTTCAAAAAGTTTTATTTCGTCAAAAAAGGGACTATGATCAAGATTTATTATTGACTAACAACACTTCAGCACCATTCTTAGAATGTTATTTGCAGAGATTACTAGAGATACCAAAGTGGATCATCGTGCCACTATATCACACTTGCTTAGAAATTTTGAAGGAATCGAAGCTGATTTCCAATACTAAACCTCACATTGTCTGATTGCTTTGGGGCTTGGTATACACTTGATCGGATTACTTCTGCAACTTTGGAAGGTAAAAGTCTATGTTCTTCTGATTCCCCTATTTCTCCCCTGCAGATAAAAAGGATCGAACAGGATTTGGTGGCTACAACCATTAAATCTTGATTCATATGATTCTAGAAAGAGATAAAGGTCAAAAAAGAAGTGAACATGATCTTGTGGCAAAAAACATTAGGGCTTGATCAATGGAAACCTGTCCAAATATCTCAGTCAATTAAAAATATAAAATGATACCATCAAAAGAAGGGAGACAGTGACTGAGAGGAAGTGAGACGAGAGAAGAGAAAGAGGAAAGAAATTAGAGAAGAATACATGTGTGTTCAAATACTTGTAGAAGTAAGATTCCATATACCCATTGATCGATACTCCCAAGGTAAAGCCTGCACTTTTATTTTATGCAAAGAAATGAAATCAGTGGAGGGGCGAGTCAGACTAGTATTCGCTAAATTGTTGGTATAATGGATTTGGTTGCTGTACTTGGATAGGTTATGTAAAGTTTCTCTGTGATTGACTTGATACGATGTGGTTGCAACAAAGTAGGGTGACGGTTATACTTAGACATTATATTAGTATTCGCTTTTCAAAACCTCTTTCACAGGCTTGTTTGCTTGAGGACAAGCAAAGGTTAGGTCTGGGGGAGTTGATATAACCTATTTATTACAAGTTTTAGGCCATGTTATAGGCTCTATTTGGGGTTTGTTATGTGTGTCTTGGCAATGTTTTAAGGTCTTTACAGGTCAAGGTATGTTTTGGAGATATATGGAGATACTTGGAGTTTTTGGAGTATTTTGAAGAGAGTAATCCATAGCTGATCATTGAGAGAGTCGAAGTACAAGATAGTCGTTGATCGACGACACAACCTTGTCCTCGACCGATGGTACATGACCAAGATCGATCGATGTTGAACACTTGACATCGATTGATGACCAATTCGCAGACAGCCGATTTCAAGCCCAAGTTAGAGACAAGCCACCAGATTACAAGATTACCCTTGGACGAGTTTTTATCGAGATTTTATGGTTTTATATTTATACTTTATGTAAGGGACAGATTACGTGTGCGGAGTAGGCACAAGTATTCTTTTATAGTTTTAGAGTTTTTAGGGAGAAGATTTCTAACTCTTTAGGGAGATTTGTATCGGAACCCAGTATTTTATCTATGGATTATATTCAGATTATTATTCTTACTTTAATTATGTCTGAGTAGTTATCAAGTATATTGAGGGTTGAATGATAGCAATCATGGATTAGCCCAAAAGTAGGATTGCTAGGTTAAAGTTAATATCCATCATTTGAGTTGTGCTTAATGCTTGCATACTAGAGTAGCTAACTAAGATCTCGAAAGTATGACATCGACGACTATGAGAGCATGTTTTGTGCCATAATAGACTCCATTGAACTAGGTTGTTAGGTGCATGCGAGAGATGGTCTAATTTGCTTGGTGAACTTATCAAATCTCGTTCACACTTCCATCTGATTTCACCGTCGATCGACATCAGGCCTTAGCCGTCGATCGATGGTCTTTCCTTTTGATCGCATATGAGAGTTGGGAGTTAAAAGGGTCAGAATAGTTAATATTTGAGTTCTAGAATATTTATATTTCCGTGCTTTCTATTCCCTATAATCCATTAAGCTTGAAACCCTAGATCTAGCACATTTACATTTGCATCTAGTTAGTTTAGTAGCATATTTTCATATTTACGTTATTAGCATATTTTCATATTGCATCTACACCTTCTAATAAGGAATATCTCCTTAAATCGATTTATTGCTACCAATATATATAATTACCTAGCTTAGTCTTTAGAAATGTGCGCCATTGCTCTCTGTGAATTTGATCCTAAGTACTATACATGATCTCTCTTGGGAAGAGTATTGTTTTGTGTGTTAAGATTAATGGTCAATTTGACAGTTAAATGTTTAGGATATTTATACCTTGCTAGAAAAATAAATACACCGTGACACCTTGAAGGCTCTTCCAAGAAGAAGAGGCATAGTTGATCCATTTCTCATCTCTAACACATAAAAGTCAACAGCGACAGTGCAATCATAACTTTCACATCCAAATTGTTGACCACACCATTTACTGATTTCTTAGAGTGATCTGAAAAAAAAAGTTTGACCTTCGAACCTTATGTGGCAAGTCTTAGTTTCTTACATGATGCTAACAACAGATCCAGTATCACATTGAGCATCAAGGAATCAATTCCTGATATAGTGTAGGAAACCACAAACTTTTCAAGATCTGCTATCTTTGTCAGTTTCATAACCTCGGTTGCTGCATTTCTAACTTCATCATACATAGCTTTGATGTTTTCATGGTTTCGCTGGTATTCTTGAAGAACTGAATGAAGCGGAATGCATCATAAACATCTTCAAAGGAGAAACCTTCTAAAATATTTTTCACTTTCTTGTGAAAACCGTCCAACTCTTTTACAGTGATAGGCCATTTAACCTTCTTTGGTATTTTGGGGAACGAGATCTTGGATTTCTAAACTTCTCATCAATTCTTGGAGTGATTGTATAGAAAGACAGTGCGTTCATCCATGAGTGTGGAACAACACTAGTTAAATGTCGATCGACACTAGCTTTTAGTGAATCTCTGGATATTTTTCTGATGGGTGAAGATCGACGTAAAAGTGGTGTCAATCGATACTGGTTTTATTGTTGACTCCCTTGGTGTTGATATGAAAAGATGTGTTCCATTTCTATCCAATAGAACTCGAAGAACCATGATTCCAATTGGGTGTCCACCAGCACAAGTTATGGGTGTCGGTCAACACCTTGATCGGGTTAGGAAAACATGTTTCCTTCAACTCGTTTTTCTGCAGAATTCATCTTGTTCATCACCCTCAACCATAATGGCTTTGACAAACTGTCTTGGGATCATTTGTTACCTTCCAGGAAGCATTCGTTCTTGCCTCTTCACAGTTTTGGCAGTCTCCACAACTTGAACATCCAACTTATTCACATGAGTGTTTAAAGCTTCAAACTCCCTATTCAGATATTGTACATAGCATCCATATTCTTCTTGAAACCCAGATATTACTTCTGTTGAGTTTCTAGGATCTGTTCCAGTATGCCTTCCATCTTTATCTCATGAGTTCCCTTCACTTGTAGCATCCAAAGACATCTCGTATCTCCAATATATACCACTGAAGAAGATATCCAGCATTTGAATTTCAATTAAACCATGATTTGGGAAATCTCTCTAGTAAGCTCTAAACCCGGCCCAAGATGTTACGAATGTCTTAGTAGGACCTTTAGAAAATGTTGAAATTTCTGATCTCAGATCTTCATACCTAGCATCATCAAAGAAATTGTTCAAGAAAGCATTCTTTGTGTCATTCTAGGTAGTGATAGATTATGGCTGCAAATTCCTAAGTTTTATCCTCAACAAGAGAGTATGGGAACGACTTGCATAACATATAGTCTCTAGAGCCCATTCAGCTTGATTCTCACTGCAAAGTTTTCAAATATCTCCAGGTGGTCCGTTGTATAGTTATGAGGAAAACCATGAAAAGATGTTGATCCAAAATAGTGTAGTACACGAGTTTCAACTCAAAATCATTATTCTTGAATGGTGGAGTTCAGATTTCAAACCTCTTTACAAAGAACAGGTTGGGTCTATTTTAGTCTCCAAGTGTTCGCTATCGAACAGCTCCAGCATTTCCATCATTCTCAGTCATAACAACAGCATCAGGAATTACAACCCCATCTGCATCAAGTTTCTGCCCAGCCGCATTAAATGGGTGACCCTCTTGGTCTTGTAGGAATCCATGCTCATCAGCAATTAGCACTAGCTGATTAACCATCTCTACACATACACGTAAGGTGCCAATCGATTCTAGAGAGGTGTCGACTGATACTGAGTTTCAAATGGTGTTGTTCGAGGCCTTGCTAGTGACGCTCGACAATGATCTTTTTTCCTTATGATTCGTGCACTCCAGATCATATAGCTACTGGTTCGAAAGATCCAAAAACTATTTTTCCTTGTTGCTTCTGGCATTGTGATGCATGCATCTAAAACACAAAATATAGTACGTAAACATAAACAAAAATCTAGTCTAATTTTAGACTTAATCTAATGGTGAAATACAATCTGGGCAACGGCGCCAATATTTGATATACTCAAATTTACCTTTGAACTAATATGCAATTTTAGAGCACAAGATAGAATTTCGAATCCTGAGAGACTTAATTCACACAATAGACTTATGGTTTTCGAATTAAGCTAGATCAATAACAAAAAGCAATAAAGTAAATCGTTTTGTAAGCTAGATAGGAAAGTTGCTAGACTCAGGAAATCATAATTGCCATCAAACGATTATCAGGGTCTATGAAGAACAGTTCTAGAAATCAAATCACAATGCACAAATCTATCAACTTTATTTGCAGAGATAATCTATGTCTAGATCCTAGAATCCTAAATTTGTTTGTTAATTCAAACAATTAAGAAAAGCATTAAGATCAGGTTTGATAAGTCCACTAAATTTCTAAACCAAATTTCCTTGCAGATAGGTATTTAGCTCATCAATATTAATTTTGGCAATCAAAAATGCTTTCACATCTACTAGTTATCTTATTATCTAGATTACAGGTTGTTAATCCAAATCTAGGATCAAGAAAACACAATTCATTAATTCTTTGAAATGCCTAAATCTAACATGTGGTTTACTAATACATGTTCATGAAAACAAAAAGCATAGACCAACTAAATTGCATTAAGATTAATATGGAAATATTGGAGTTCCAAATCAATCATTATAGGAGTTTCGATTCTTCTCTCCTAAACCCTCTAAAATTAAAATAAAGCATAGCCTAAACAATGTCTTAAGAAAACATATTATAGGATAAAGAACGTCAAAGGACTCTTGTGAAAATACTGAAAAAAATTATGCGCTAAAGTGCAATTTCTTGAAACTTTCTTCAGAAATACGTCAGTTTGCTTTGTAAAGAAGGATTTGTACTTAGCCAACATAGCCCGACATAACTCTTCACAGCCTAGCGGGCCTCCTTGGCATTCACAACTCTTAACCTTTGAAGATCTTCCCCATGAGCCTTCCGCACCGACTCAAGCCAATTCTCAAGCTTTTCGTTCCCCTCCCAAATACTCTCCAAATCTTTCACAAGCTCGGCCTCCCGACGCTCCAAAACTGTCTTAACAAGATTTTCTTGCTCTTTTACGCCGTCGATACAGGAATGCAGTCCGGTTTCGGACACTTCAAGCTCTTGGATGTTCTCCTCTTTGACCATCGATCTTGCCTCCAACTGACCCAATTTTACCTCCAGGGAAAAATTCCTGGCCGACAATTCATGGTTCTTGGAACATTCCACTGTGAGCAGAGAGCTTCTTTCTCTGCATCAGACGTGAGCCGACGTGCATCCCGTATCTAGCCTTCATACTCGATGTTGTTGCGGTTCACTCAGCCCAAATGCTCTGATAGAACTATAATCAGACTCCCAAAAAATGAAACAATATCATAACTTTAAATGAAAGGTCTTAAGAGTAGCTCACCCACGCATAAGAACGACAAAGCCCTCGTAAGTCGTTGTTAGTATACATATCCTCTAGGAAGTTAAGATCTCCACTGTGACGTACCTCGCGGCATATACATACACATGCCTCCCATTTCCGGAAAGGGGCAATCTGAAGGAAAAAACATATACACCCTTCCAAGAAGAAGACAATGATCCAACTCCAGGAATCGACCCACTATCCACTTGAGGTCGTTTTGAAACCGTCGAATCATGATCTCATGATCCCGAAGAGGAACGTTTCCTGAGATCAATCTCAAGACATCGCCTCTGAACCCAGTCAATGACGAAGGGGTACTCGACGGTCTTGGCGAATCCCGCAACGGCCTGCAAGAAGTATCGGTCTTTCAACCTCTATCATTGAAGGGCTGGCGGAAAGCCTCCAAAGCAGCCTCCTTAAGACTGGACCCGGGGAGGGAACCCGTGAGAGAAGATGACGGAGGAAGCATCATGGAAGAAAAAAGTGCCATTGGAGACTCAACAACAACATCATGACCAAGGACCTTGGTTGATCAGGAAGACCCGAGGTGCTGCAGTTGTGGATCCTGTGCCATCAACACCGGCGTCCTCACAAGGAAACACGCCATCACCAGAGCCACTACCGACAGTCAAAGACACTGGAATCACCTCGGAAGCACTCAAATTCGAAGCTTCCCTTGGAGGACTATAAGTAACGATAAGGTTGACAGCGACCATGAAAGCCGCTTTCTGAGCTGCTTCATCAATATCAGCCTTCTTCTTTGACTCTCTCACCTCCCTCTTCCAAGCAGATTCGGCGGCCCTCTATGCCATGTCGTAGATCACAAAAATGGCTTCACCTTTTAAACTTAATAAAACATGCCAAAACCATCAAAGTCAAGACCACGAAAAGAAGGCGAAAAATAATAAAAATTGAGATCAGCTCCCCTTGAACACTTGGGCGGTTACAAGAATCAACGAGATTAGGATGCAAAAATTACGAAAGCAAAAACATTCCAAACGATCCTCAAAAAGCTAAAACCCTAACTAAAACGAGACAAGGATAAAACGCTCGATGTAGCACACCGCAAAAGCTCCGGCAAAGACAAATGTGATAACTGGAAAAGAGATAGATAAGTAAGAACCAAACCTTTCATTTTGTCCAAAGCTTACGATAATAAAAGACAAGAAGGGATACAATAACTTATACTCCAAAGACCGAGATTCGTAAAATGAATGATTACATCTCTACAACCGATTCAGTTTCCAAAGAGGGAAAGTAGAATCCCTTGATTTTTCTAATCAAAATCTCTCAAATCAGGTTGGAAATAAATACACTAAACCAGAATCTCAAAGAGGGTCACGGTACATAAAATACCGATGGTCCCACAAAATGTCATACATGGCAGATTCCACACCCGACCTGCACAACGAATTGAAACACATCGGACTCGGGGAGAGGGTTATTGTTGGAGTGGGGTTTCACCTGCCCACGACCGACCCAAGATCATGGGTCATATCAAGAAGAGGCCAATGTCGACAAAATTTAAAAGCCCATGAAAGAAACGAAGGCCAATCAAGGTTGTATCCCACCCCGGACATCTCGAGGTTGGTAGAGTCAAAACAAAATACGAGGAAGTCAAAAGCATTAAATAACTACCATAAACATAAAGGATTCATGCCGATGAAGATGCCAATATTATTATTTTCTAGGAAGATCTATAAAAGAAGGAGAACAGGCCAAGATGAGGGGATCCTGAAACTGGATAGCTAACCTATATTCTGATTTTATACAGTTCTAATCGCTATCAAGCACCATTTTGTATTCATATCAATATCACTAATAAATTTCCATTTTCCATAGTTATTTAGAACTTATTCATTCTAATTTAAGGTTTCTTATCAGTCAAATTCTTTAATTCAAAAACCCTTTTTCTTGGTGAATTTTATGATTCATCATACGGTTGTAGCAGCTAACCCTGCTTAGAAAACTTACTACGAATATTTGATATTTTTTGTCCGTTTATTCATTCCATTTAGGCAGGCCTTTCCAGCGTTATTTCTGCAAAAAATGAGAGAATATCAAATTATCATAATGTTTGAACAGAGAAAAATAAAATATTTTTAACGAAACTGCTAGAAGATGTGACTTCAAGAATGATAAAATCTTCTTGCTATTGTAAGCAAAGTATTTGGATCTCAAATCAGTTTGATAAGTCTCTTTAACTTTATCAAGAATCTTCCTACAAATACCTTTGCCTTCCAGTGGAAGGCCATCGTTATATGTAATATTGTAATAGTAACATTTACCCAACGATCAAAGAGAGAATAAGTAGAAAAAGCAGAAAAAGGATAATAGAGGAAAACAGAAACATACACTGTCATTAGAAGAAGAGTGCCCTTTTTAAAGTTTAAGGGATTGCTCACCTCGGAGAAGGAACACTGTTTAAGCTCTAAATAAGCAACGAAATGCACAAAATCCTGAAAGAAAATATGTATTTTAGTTTTCATGTTGTTAGTTCCTTTTTAACAACCAACATATCCGAATAGGAGGATGTAAACAAAACCTGTAAATGAATAGTTGATCTACTTAGACTTTAGGTAATGATGCCTCCAAACGGATTTGAATGTTGAGTTACGATTCTTAAGAGCCAAATGATTATGTGTAGTCTTGTCATATCAGCAGTTGCATGAGAAAGATGTAGATGAGGGTGTGTAGCGAGGAAGAAAGGATAAAATAAATCTTAAATTGGTGAGATATATGCAGTGCCTGAGAAATACAAAACGTCCATTTGAGTAACAGGAAGAGATGGGGAAGCTGAATCACCCGGGAGAAAGGAGGACAATTTAGATGATGACTTGAACGATTCAGAGTTCATGGTAACAGCTAGTTCGAGAGAACTAAAACGTTAGAAATGAAGTGAAAGGTTGGAGTCGAACGTCACTTGCATCACAGATTAGGGTTGGAAGAGGCAGGCTTTAAATGGGAAATGTGTTAGACCCCGACCCGGATTTCCTTACCGCCAGTACGTTAGTGGGTCGCCTTCCTCGACCATATATGGCCACTTTTGGAATTCTCCCTAAACTTAGGATTTTTATCTATTTTCTTCTATGAGTTTCAGATCAGTACACATAGTTCGATAAATCTAATCCAGAAACTTAGCTGTTTACTAATAAACGCAGCATAATAACATGTACCTTACTTCCTTGGTGCGTGGTTGATTGCTTGTCCAACCATCCAATCCAGCCTTGTTGTCTTCATGTTGTTCCATCCTTTCTTATCCAGCTTAGCTCGTCCAGACACTTGACCGAATCTCTTGTTCCTTAGTCACTCAACCAACCATCCCCACATGACCAAGTAACAAAGAGAAACGGCTTGGTCTCTTACCAGCCATCCAATACAGGCAGTACGCTAGCCATGCTCAACTCTCCAGAACCAATCACTGATCGTATCATGATCAGTCCGTAACTAACTCGGCTCACACATTCCTTGTCCTATCAGTCACTGAACAATGCTTGATCAGTCGGTACAATACTCGCCCCACACAGCCCTTAAGTAGCCAACAATCAGTCTCTATCTCTCTGATCATATCCTTGCCGTACACTCGGTTCTACAAATGCCTTCTTACTGATCCCAGCTTTAGAATGGATTCAGTTCACTGTCGGACCAGCCATAGTTCAGTCCATACCAGGTTGTAGAAACCTTATCCAATGTCGATCAACATTGCCTCGGTTTTGAATCTTCTACAGTACTTGAAGCTAAGACTCCATCGAATCCTAACCACCAACGTCACAATCCGCACCAGTCCAGTCGATAAACACTACATTACTCAGATCGTCCCACAGACAGTACCAAGCTTCATCACTCCGCTCACAATCCAGCGGTTCCTCATTAGAACGTGAAACGAGTCCGTGTAAATCAAGGCAGAAACTAGGTATCACGGTCACTCTTATAACCCTTTCCACACAATCTATTGATCATCCCGCTATAGACCCAGATATGATCTTATCCTTAGACTTAACCAGTAGGATCGAGAAGCACTAACCTTGTTACAGCCGGTTTTCCTCAGACTTCTCTCTTGTACAGTTCAGTCGCTGCAAGGGTCACTTCCGACACTGATCCAAGTCGCATTCCATCAGTATATGAATCCCCTTTACTCAGACTGTGCCGATGCACCCTTTCCATGTCCTACGCGCTATCTTGCTCCAAGCATCCATTACTCGTCTCCCGGTTATCCATCTCTGCGCTTCACCAGCCTTCGTTGGCTATAACGCACACGGGGCTCATTATCCAGAACAGAGACAGCTCTGAATCAGCCTTTACATGGCATGCGGTTTGTCGGCTCAGAACCAGATCAACCAGTCGGCGATCTCACTCTCCTTTCCCGACCCAATCGTTCCTCCCTTCCTCTCGGATAAATCATCTTCTCAAGACAGAATTGATATTCCTTGTACTGACGGTTAGAACATCCATCGGACTGCACAGACTTCTCCGATCTGCCCAGCACACAACATCTTCGGCCTCTTTTATTCTGTTCTGATCGGATCATCTCTTTCTCTTCATTTTATGTATATCCTCTCTCTGTCTCCATTTTTTTCCTCTCTTTTCTGTCGAGGAAACTGTGCATAAAAAAAGAATCCCCCCCCATCAGTCCACGAAATCCCCCTTAAAAATGAGTTTGGGCGGTTACTCCTTGGCCTTAACCGCCCATAACCGTTTTCCATAACTTCTCCCTTACCCAGCAATTAAAATAGCTGCCCACAGAATTTTCTTTTTTCTCGGCCAAACTGCCAAGTGACAGTTTATTAACAATCCAGAACCGATCCAGAACTATCCTCCTTAACTTCTCATAATCGTCCAGTAGCGGTTACTCATTTAATCCGTTGCAAGGTATTAAGTAACTGCTCCTGGACATTCGACTTAGTTCTCGTCAGTCCCAAAACTTCTCATGGTCGGTTATTTTACTTCACCCCCCCCCCCCGCCCAGTTCCTCAACCGCCTTGGCAGTTCCAGAACTCAGTAACCGTCTTAGTCAGTTAAGCAGTCCAGTAACTACTCTGGAACTCAGTTGTACGTAGAACCTTGTTCTATCTCTTCAGGTCATTCCAGACTTCCAGATCTCAATTGCTTTATCTCCGTTCATAGACTTCCGGTCACTAGACCATTTACATTATCAGATTTCCAAGCTATTGTATTCAGAACACGTTACCGCAACATCACTTGGATTCGACCTCAGTTATCCACTTTCTCGATCAAGTTTCTTTACGTTTAGTCTCACAAACGCAGTTCATTTTAGTAACTCACTAAGCCTAGTAGTTCTTATTATCCGAGAAATCTATTGGTGACCGGACACACACTTTGGCAAGAACACTTGACTCCCAACAGTGTTGACCGGTTTACCTCAATTCCCGAAGGTTTAACTCACTACCTTAGTTAAGATTTTCCAGTATTCTTCCTTTAACCGATCCCAGTCACTCATTGACTCTATCTTAGTCCTTCAGGATCCAGTCCGCACCAATATTAGTACATCCTGACTTGACCGTTTGATATTGTATAATTGATCTTTCCTTTGCATGGACCAACTCTGAATGCCAGGACACTTCATCATTTGCCAGAACTCACGGATCTCTCAACTTGACCCTTACAATTGTTTCCACGGATCTCTCTCTGATCCTAACCGGTTTGCTGATCACTTATGATCATCACAAACTTTCTAAGATCCTTACTTGTATTCCTTGACCCTTACGAATCACTCTTGATCCATACAATTTTTTCTTTTTTGGATCCAACACTTGATCCTTTACACAGTTTTCTTTTCGGACTCTCGGTCTCTCTCAGTCACAAACCCATAATGGTGAACTCGTCTAGTTACAGTAACTCAGTCACAGTCATGTCTTGGAAAACTGAACAGTTTCCAACGACAACATAACAGTTTCCAATGACGTCAGAACAGTCATAACAGATAGACGTCCAACAGACACGTGATGGCAAACTCTCCACAAGTTCCCACTCACGCTTTCATCGCGATCAGGAACCCACAGTAGTGAACTCATTGATTTCCAGTAACAGTACAGTTTTATGCCTTGGAAAGTACGGTTTCCCAAAGGAATCAGACAGGGTTTCTGCAGACACCAGTACAGACACGCGATGGTAAACTAAACTAGTTCCCATCGACGTGATAACAGATGCGACTTGGCGAACTCTCCGATTCCCACATACACCAGAACAGAACACGGGATGACAGTAACACATATGTCTTGGAAACTCTTGGTTTCCAGAGACGCCAGAACAGATAGACGTCAGTATATGCCTTGGAAACCTACTTGGTTCCCAAGGTCATACAACCACAGTCACATAAACGCTTCGGCAAACCCACTTGGTTCCCAAAGGCACCATGTCTAACAACACTCAGTCGGTCGTCTAGCATAATCATTCCAGGTCATAAAGAAGCCATCCTTTGATCCAGATAAGTCTTAGTAGGCATCACTGCAATAAGTACCTAGGCTGATCTAGATTCTTACATGAAAGGAATCGATCATCAAGACTAACATCATCACTCCGACCACAACCCATCATTTATAGCATTAGGTACTTCCGAGTAGTTTCTTGATCACCCAACTAGTGTTTGGCAAATCCACCTGACTTCCAACTTCTTGTTCCGATAACCTCAACTCTCGAACCGTACAAGCCTACTATGACAATCGAGCTTAGTCCTCTTGACATTCATTTCTCCAGTTCTCTATATCCAGACTTGCTTGCCACCGACACTTGTTATCATGTAAGTCTTACTCGGATTTTCCAAATCCATTCACGGAATCTCTGTTTCAGTTCCCGGACCAGCTTCTCCATCTCTTGAAAATCTTAGAGTCCGTCTAAGCATTCCCAACAGAACAATACACATTGAATGCAAGTTCTCTCTAACTCCACATTCCAACACTAATGCCTTAGTCATTTACCCTTAGAGTTTTCCATGGACAAATTGCCCATCTCAGTTCCCGATCCTTGATTCGGTTAGGTTATCTCCAAGAAATCCGTCCATTGCTTTAGCCAGTACACACAGATTTTTTAAACATCCCTGTTGTGACCTTCATCCCAATTCTTAGACCGCCTGTCCAAGCCAGTTTTTTATCATGCCGTTCATGCTCATCAGTTCGGTTCTTTTCCCTTTAACACATGTTCACTGAAGTCTCACTTCCTTAGGTAAGACACCAGTTTCACTTATGGACGTTTTGTCCATTCCAGTTCCAGCATAATAAGATTCTTGTATCCACATCTGACCTCCTTGGTCCTTGAAAATCCATTTTCTTACTTAGACATTTCCGAATCAACTTTGGCTTTCTCGAACCACTTGATCCATCTTGACTTCAGTACGCTTATCCTTCCTTAAGCTTCATAAATTCTTAGTCGATCCTTCCCGTTTCTTCACTTTAGAATTCGGATCCATTGACTTTCATGAACCTCCAGTTGTTCCACGACTTAGCTAAATTTTTGAACAACTCCCTTGGTTATTCTAGCATCTCTTACGCAGCAATCTGATCATTAACCAATTGATCTTTACTCCAATTTCTTTCCCATTCAGACTTCTGAATTACAACTCGCCCATACAAGTGTAACTCCGACTATATCATTCCAAAGATCAAGTCACTCGATCAGTCCACCAATGCTGCTCCCTTTGAATTATTCGCATCCATTCGGTCTAGACATTCTTGATTCTTGTGTAAGTCCTTGTCCTAGAACCGTAATCTCTCTGATACCTTCCTTAAGCTTCAGAAACTCTTAGTCGATCCTTCTCGTTTCTTCACTTTAGAATTCGGATCCAGTGACTTTCATGAACCTTCAAGTTGTTCCATGACTTAGCTAAATTTTTGAACAACTCCCTTTGTTATTCTAGCATCTCTTATGCAGCAATCCGATCATTAACCAATTGATCTTTACTCCAATTTCTTTCCCAATCAGAATTCTGAATTACAACTCGCCCATACAAGTGTAACTCCGACTAGATCATTCCAAAGATCAAGTCACTCGATCAGTCCATCAATGCTTCTCCCTTAGAATTATTCGCGTCCATTCGGTCTAGACATTCTTGATTGTTGTTTAAGTCCTTGTCCTAGAACTGTAATCTCTTTGATACCAGTTGTTAGACCCCAACCCGGATTTCCTTACCGCCAGTAAGTCTGTGGGTCGCCTTCCTCGACCATACATGGCCCCTTTTTGGAATTCTCCCTAAACTTAGGATTTTTATCTATTTTTCCTCTATCATGTTCAGATCAGTACACATAGTTCGCTAAGTCTAATCCAGCAACTTAGCAGTTTACTAATAAAAACAGTATAATAACATGTACCTTACTGCCATAGTGTGTGGTTGATTGCTTGTCCAACCATCCAATCCACCCTAGTTGTCTCCATGTTGTTCCATCCTTTTTATCCAGCTTAGATCTTCCAGACACTTGACGAAATCCTCTTACTCCTTAGTCACTCAACCAACCATCCCCACATGACCAAGTAATAAAGAGAGACGGCTTGGTCTCTTAGCAGCCATCCAGTACAGGCTGTGTGGGAACCCAAAATCCACAATGTAAATTTCCATAAATTAAGGAAAACCAAAAGAACCCGACTTCCCAGAGGTCCCGGATTATCTGCGTAAACACACGAAAACGAAGAAGAAAGAGATACCAGAATATCGATAGCAAGTTGCACATAGGCATTTTATTGATTGATAATAACAAAGCTACGGGGTTTTCCGAAGAGCAAAACGAGTAGAATCTAGCTAACAAAGAGAATCTCAGAACAGAGATCAGAGAAGAATCTCAGGAAAGTTCGATTATGCAGCCGCCTATTTTCTAAATTCTTCTAAGCTAGCAGAGTTATTCTAGTCTAAATCTTCGGATGCCTGAGCCTTTAGCTTTAGCTCCCCTTATATATGCCTTCTGGGTCGGTTCCTCCTTCCTTTTTTTCCCTTAGGTTGGAGTTTATCTCTTCGCGGAAACATTCCTTTTTATCTCGATCTTCATCATTATCTTGGAAACTCCACATTTACCTTCCAATTTTTTGAGACTGATATTCTTTTGCGAATAAATATACGCCGTCATAACATTTATGGGCTCAATTTCTTATGGAATCGCAAGTGGGTCTTTAGCCGCGTTCTATGCCTCTTTAGGCCGTATTTCGACTTAAATGTTTTATGACATCTTTGAAAGAACAATTAATGATACGAAACACTTTATCAAGGAGGTTTACACTTCTCGTATAATATGGAAAACTATGGTGCTAAGTTAACCTTTGTCGTTTATACGATAAACATGAACTTTGTTCGGGAAAATGAGTCTACGTAGTTTTTATCGTAAAGTTCCAACAGTAACTCCGATTGAGATGAAACGAAAAGCATTTCGGTCAAGATTCGAGATAGAAGCCAATGGGTGTGGTCTCACTCGCCATATGACGACACAGAATCAGAGAGCCTAGGTCGCCATATGGCGACCTAGTCTTTGAATGGTCAGGTCACCATATGCGACCAAGACTCGGAGAGTCTAGGTTACCGTATGGTGACCCGGACTGTGTGGGTCTAGGTCGCCATATGGGGACCCGGACTCCGAGAGTCTAGTTCGCCATATGGCAACCCGGAATGTGTGGGTCTAGGTTGCCATATGAGGACCCGGACTCCGAGAGTCTAGGTCGCCATATGGTGACCCGGACTGTGTGGGTCTAGGTCACCATATGGCGACCCGGACTGTGTGTGTCTAGGTCGCCATATGGCGACCCGGACTGTGTGGTTCTAGGTCGCCATATGGTGAACCGGACTCGGAGAGTCTAAGTCACCATATGGCGACCCAGAATGTGTGGGTCTAGGTCGCCATATGGCGACCTGGACTGTGTGTGTCTAGGTCGCCATATGGCGACCCGGACCTTGCTTGTGTGGGTCGCCATATGGCGGCCCATTCTTTGCAAGTGCAGGTCTCCATATGGCGACCCGATTCGTTAAAGGCCAGGTCATCGTATGGCGACATGGGTTTGTACATTTGAAGTTGCGATATGACGACCTAGGTTCGATGTGTTTTTTTGTTTGTTCCGAGCTAGTCTTTCGATAAGTTTTCTTCTAGAAGTGGTGATCTTAGTCGGTGATTTCAAGATAACCGTTTTTGACCCCAACAGTTAGCCCCCTAGCCTGCAAAATCTCAGAGATGATTTTTGCGGGCGAGTAGTGTGTTTTAATTAGAATAACGACTAAGAGTACTTTTTCAAGAATTTTTTTGAGGTTGGTTTTCCGCAAATATTATCCTTCGTTTTCTTTTTTTATAAGTAGTGAACTCTCGTTCCTCATTTTCTTCTCACCATCTCATTTCTTTACTCTACCTCTGCATTCTCTCTAAAAATCCGTAAGAAAGATGTCTTCTTCCCAAGGTGAAAAGAAAAATCCCGACGTCGAGAAGAGCGATTCTACTCTTTCAGCGAGTCCTTTGAAATCGGCTCCTCCTGGCATTGTGTCGGCATACACAGCTTGCTTCTTATCCTTCCAAGATAAGCTTGCCTGGCGTAGTGCCGAGAAGGAGGTTGGCCAGTCTTCTGCTCAACCGCTGATGCCTCCAACTCTGATCGAAACTGCGGCTGCGCCATCGTCGGAAACTTTGGTTCAGCCTACTGGCTCGTCCACGACGCCTGTTCTTGTTGAGGATAGGGAGCAAGGTCCAGAATCGATGCCTCCTTCTTTGGCCAGGAGGGAATCTTTCTGGGGCTGCCTGATCCTAGTGCTGCTCAGATCATCCCACCGAAATTCGAAAAAAACCCTCTTCTCGGTGAGGCGAATAAGAGGAAACGATGCGCTAAGGGTGGAGAAAGCGATTCTGCACCACAGGGAGGATATGTTTCGAGTGTGATGCCACAGTATCGTGCCAAGGTTTGTTTCAAAGGTCTTTCATGTTAGCACGTTGTATCCTTCCCTAACTCTTTATTCGTCTTATGCAGTTCGTATCATTGATCGATGGGATGATAAATGAATGTGGGGCAGAGGTTGAGCGCCTCACGAGGGAGTTAGTGGAATCCCAAGAAGAGTCGCCGGCTTTCGAGAAGAAGTTAAAGGTTGTTGAAGATGCCCATTCTGATGAGGTGTCCCAGTTCGAGACTTGGATCGGCGAGCTCGTGAGAGACCTCGGGAAGACTGCGAGCTCCCTACTCAAGGCAAAGCAGGTCAGGAAGACAAAAGCTTTGGAGGCTCGTCGGCTCCAGCATTATCTCCAGGGATCAAATGCTATAATGTACAAGGGGTCAAAAAAAATGTAATGGACCCCTTGTATTTTAGAAAAAAAAAATCAAAATTAAATCGAAAATAAAGGTAAAAGACTAACAGACCTAAAAATTTCTTCTTATTTGCAGACCCGGATCACTAACCCCACCCGAGATGACTCGTCTAACCCTAAATCCCCAAATTCCTCGATTTCGACCTAAAATACTCCACTACTCCTACGATTTAATCTCATTCTCAACTCGATAAACTACTCCACTACTCGAAATCAAGTATCAAATCCTTATCCATCTCATTCTGAACTCGATTTTGTGTTCTCTTACATTCAAAAATGTCACCAAAAACTCGATTCACCGGAAAAAAAATGGAGGAGGGAGCGTTGGCGACGAAGAAATGTAACTCAGCGGCGAGGAAGAATAAGGATGCGGCTAAGAAGAAAAAGCCTCCGTGAGGAAGAGAGAAGTAGCAGCCAAAAAGAAGAAAGATTATGCGAAGAAGAAGAAGATTGAAGGCGCGACAAAGAAGAGGAAGCAACGGTGGTGTCGAGGATGGATCCTCCTCGAATCCAACCAAGCAGACTCGGAACCGGGAGAAAGAAACCGCACCAGTAACGGAATTGACTTCTCGGCCTGATAGTGAGGCTACGACAAGCATACCACTTCCTAGTCAGCCAGCTATTAAACCCGAAACTCCACATAATCCAGTGACCTCGCTTTCAGGCTCTTCCACAAAGAGTCCTTCTCATGTCGAAGACAACGACGATGAGGAGATTGGGTCTAACAACAGAGAGGATCCCAACATAGATCTACACATACCTGAGGCAGGGAATGACAATGTCCCGCAAAGAACGGTAAACAACTAAGTTTCAACTGGTTTTGGAAATTGGGCGAAATTGGTTGATTATTGATACGGTTAAACTAAGATATTAGGGTCGTAAGAATTGGACAAATTTGTGTAAGTAGTACAACTTAGTGATTTTTAAAATATAAGTTCCAAAACTATGTGAAGTTTAAATGGTGTAGCTAGTGCAACTAAGAGAGTGAAAGTAGTGTAACTAGTACAACTAAGAGACTGAATCTAGTGTAAGTAGTACAACTACGTGTTAATTTTCTAGTGTGACAGGTACAAAAAGATAATTATTATTAGTGTAAGTAGTACAACTGAGGTAGTTTAAATAGTATAACTTGTTTACTAGATTATGTTTTATCGTATTATTAGTCAAACTGGTACAACTAAGTGATTTTCTGTTGTATAAATTTTACTAGATGGTGTTGTTATTGTAAAACTTAGTGACTTTTTAAAGTATAACTTGTACAACTGTGGGGAGTTTAAATAGTGTAACTAGTACAACTTATATAGTGAAACCAGTATAACTAATAATACTAAGTGATTATCATATAACTAATGGTGTCATTGTGGTATAACTTGTCTAAATGGTACAACTACCAGTTAATTTCTGTTGTGACTGGTACAACTAGAAAAGTATTATTAGTGTAACTAGTACAACTAGACGGTGTTGTTGTCGTATTATTAGTCAAACTTGTATGACTAAGTGATTTTCTGTTGGATAAATAGGTTACTTAGATTGTGTAATAATTGTTTGTGTTTTGTTTCAGGTTGTGGACGAGGATATGGCCGTAGAACCAATGAGACCTAGTGGTTTTTTCTTCCAGCCGAGTGATTATGGGAAGTTTTGCAAGCTCTCCACAAGGTGCCACCAACACAAATTTATTGAGAAGATTAAAGGGTTTGAAGAGTCAGAGAAGAATTGGTTCAAGAACCACCCTCAGTTCAAGCATTTATTCCACATGGATTGTTCCCATACAAGAAAGGTGATGGGAATGTGGATGTTGCTTCTCCGTACAATTGCTACGGAAAAGGGTCAACAAGCTTGGTTTGGAGTAAATGGTGTTCCAGTTAGATACTCTATAAGGGAACATGGCCTACTCTCTGATTATACTGCCACAACTACCCAGAAAACTATATGAGCAAAGGGAGTATGAGGTTTGCGAATCGGTATTTTAAGATTAAGGAGAAGAAGACTAAGAATCAGAAGGGGAAGGAAAAGGGTATGAGATTGACACAAAAGGATGTGGAAGCAAAGCTTAGCACGATGAAGGCTGATCATAGTAACGACTGCCTGAAGATGGTGGTTCTTTACTTTTTGACCACAATTCTGAGAGGAAAGTCAAAAGTAGGACACCCCATTGAACCTTTCCTTCTCCAAGCAGTAGATGATCTGGATTTCTGCACCAACTTTCAATGGGGCCGTTTCACGTTAGATGATTGCATTAAGGAGATTTTCCATTTGAGGGATCATTTCAGTGATGGGATGCCAGACGATCCGAGTTGGACATTTCCTGTCTTTATTAACCCTTTGGAGGTATATATTAGTTAATTTTTCAGAAGCATATTTGTTATAATATAACTAATATGATTGTTTGAAATTATATGAATATATTGTTGTTTGAATGTATCCTTGTACTTAGGGAAAAATTCAGAGACCCTGTTTGAAACAGTCTGGTAGATTGCCCAAGAATGTGCAAATGGAGGTACAAGAAGACTGGCACTACAGGATTTGCATTGGACGAGATTTATTGGGTACTTGGAAAAACAAAGGTAAAAGATTATAGGTGTTGTTTGTGTTATTTTCTTCGATTTAAGTTCATAGTTAACTTAAAGTGTTATTTGTTGTTGTTGTTGTTCATATTTCAGGTGACTACCAGTCTTTTGGTACCAGAAGGATATGAAGTAGACCTCTTGTACAATATCATGGATGAAGGGGTTTGGGAAGACGTGGAGCTAGTAAATGATTTGAATACCCAAGACCTAGCTGTCGACATTTGGAACAAGATCCTTATAGAACCCGAGGGGAAAATATTTTGGGAGGATCTCTTCGACATGTATGTGAGAACCCGACCTACCACACATGAAGAATCCGAGCCTCAAGGGTTCACCGAAAGACATGAGGAAGCAAGGGAAGCAAGGGTGTGTGAGGAACCCGAGACAGGTTTTGAGAGTTTAAAAGAATTGGAAATGAAGTTGATGAAGAGAATGGACGAAGGTTTTGCTTTGAGGGATGATACAATTTGTCTTCTGAAAGCAAGAGTAAAGGAGTTGGAAAAGGAAAAGAATGAACGAGAAATAGGTAATTGGTCATTCCAGTTTGAAACAGGTGGAAGTTCAGGAGAAAGAGGTAATTGGTTTTGAAAATGGCTTTGGTAGATAAGTGTATTTACTTTGGTTTTGAAGTTGTTTATTTTGGTTTTGTAGTTGATAATGATGGTGAGGAGGCTGATATAGTGGCTGAGAAGGAGGTTGAGGAAGGTGAGAATGAGGCTGAGAAAGAGGAGGAGAAAGAGGGTGAGGAGGTGGCTGACAAGGAAGTGGAGAAAGAGGCTGAGGAGGAGGGTGAAAAAGAGGGTGAGGAAGGTGATCTGGATCCTGAGAAGGAAGGTGAGGAAGGTGATAAAGAGGTTGAGGAGGAGGGTGAAAAGGAGGGTGAAGAAGGTGATAAAGAGGCTGAGGAGGAGGGTGACAAGGAGGGTGAGGAAGGTAAGGATTTGTTGTATAAGTAATTCTTTTAGGCATAATCTAATTTGTTGTTTTGTCTTGTAGATGATGCTGAGGAGGATTCGCCATGTACACTTCAAGTCATGGTAGAAGCGGCTGAGAAACTCGAGAAAGAAGCGGCTGACAATGCTTCTGCTGAGAAGGCTACTGATGAGGCGGTTGGAGATGAAGAAGCTGCTGGAGATGAAGAGGCTGTTGGAGATGAGGAGGTAGTTGGAGAGGAGAAGGCTGTTGGAAGGCCTAAGAGGTCTCATAAACCGTCTCGTTCGGTTATATCTCCTTATCTACGAAACTGATAGCTATTTAGAATAGCTTAAAACTATGTTCCTTTAGATTTTAGACTTAAAACTTATGTTTCTTTTAGTGTTGGTTTGTTGAAAATTTGTGTTTAGTTACAATGATCAGGTATTTTGGTTTAACTAATAATACAAGTACAATTACGCAATAATATTTAAGAATGGTACAACTAGTATAACTGGTTGACATTTAACCAAAATGTTTAAAACGTGAAACACAGTTAAAACGTGATACACATTTAAAATGTGATGCACATTTAACTCAATACAAAATTAATTAACATAGTTGTACTAGTGTTATAGTTGTATCAATTTGTAAATAGTTGTACCTGTTTGTACATAGTTGTACTTTGGTAGTAAATTCGAAAAATATTAGTTGTACGACATAATAAATACATTTAACTAAGTTTTACCACTTATTTATGTTTACATTCCTTTTCCCGAATCCAATGAAAAATAATGTTGTCAAAATACACTTCATGGATGTTTTCGAAAAGTTATGTGGACAAGTAAGTTAACAAGTCTTGAAAGTATAAGGTAGATGATGCAAACTTATGTAATGGTGATAGAAATGTAATATGCCAAAGTCCACTACTCCAACCAGTAATACTTGGAACAATAATCTTATTCTTTTTCTCCTCGCTTAATGATGGCAGCAAGTGCATGAACACAAGGGTACTGGTCAATATCAAAACACCTACAATAGCATGTTTTGTTGATTAAGTCAACAAAATACCCTTCCCCGTCCTGGACAATCACATTGTAGTGACGTTCAAATGTGTTTAACTTGATCACCTTCAGCGTTTTTGCAATCGGATACAGGTTATGCAATATATGATGCACATGCGGGACTAGTATCTGCGTCTCAGGTACACGCAAAGATACTTGTCGGTATTTGTTAAACTATTCTATAATCTTTCCCATGATCTCATCCACCATTGGCAACAAAGCATATTTCCTTTGTTCGTTTAAAACACCATTGAGAGATTCAACAGTGTTCGTTGTGTCTATGATGTACCTTTCTCCCGGAATTTTACATCTGGCCCATTTGGTCTCATGAACACTGTCATCCAAATATACGGCGGCTTGAGGATACTTTCTTCTGAAATCATTATAGGATTTTCTAAATACCACCTAAACTTTTTGGCTACCACAGATTTCGTATCATTACTGCATGCTCCTTTCACATTAGTAGACAAGTGATACATGCAATAACCATGAATCGCCAATGGGTAGACCTCGTGTACTGTCTTGACGATGCTTTGGTTTCTATCAGTACAAAATACTAGCTGAGGATCATCCAGTATCAAAGTTTTCAGCATAGTAAAAAACCACGTCCAACTTGCATTTTCTCACCATCTACTACCGCAAAAGCCAGGGGATAATGATGATGATCTGGATCCTGAGCAACTGGCAATAAGAAGCACACCTTTATACACACCACTCCGGTGAGTTCCAAACATAATTATCACTTTACACATAACCTTAAACCCTTCGATGCAAGCTCTGAGTGCAAAGAACATGTACTTAAAACGGTTCTGCTCATCAACTTCTAATCGTGTAACCGTACCAGGATTCAGTTGTTCCAACATGTACAAGTAAGATGGAAGTCAAGCAAAACTCTCAACTGGGTCACCACGCACATCATTCACAGCTTTATTTTTTCCTCTCGAAGCTGTTGAATACGAAACCGTAGCACCCAATCTTTTACGAACTAATTCTATGAGAGCCTTCAGAGGGGGAGTCTTGACTTGGCCAGGATAATCAGAGTGCACCACAGATGCGACCAAGCTTGGTGTTCCTCTTTCCCCCTTCTTGATTCCACTTGCACTTGTTCGAATGCACGTATGAGTCTTTCTATACGCTCTAATTGGAAAAAATCAGACTTCTTGAGTTTTGCAGCTCGTAAATACCAGCAGCAAACCAACCGCACGACATTTCAATACGTAAACCCAAGGCTTTGATTTCACTATATTAACCTCAAAACAATTAGTATGCATATCTTTGTCCACTAAATCCTTAAATTCTTGCTTAGTCTCAAATTCTTGATGCAAGCTCATTTCAATGCCATCATCCCACTCAAGATTTACAATTGTTTCTACAACAGCTGTAAGAGCCTCCATATCATCCATTTCATCACCCTCTTCATTAATTTTCTCATGCTCACACTCTTCCTCTTCAATATGAGGAACAATTGCTAACTCCTCAACTCCAACCATATCTTCATTAGCTCTGGCATCACTCAGAATTTCCTCATTCATAGAAAACACCTCTTTACTCTGGTTTTCCGAGATGATTTCCATAAGCTCCACATGTAAGAAACCACGCCGGTTTTTCTTATCAACTTTCATTAAATATCCTAAAAACGTCTTCATCGTCCAAGATATAACAAGGACTCTCATTATCCAATACCAACGGAAAGTAACTTAGGTGAGCTTTGGTCACATCTATATCGATCTTCATTTTCTTTCATATTCTATCAACCAAGTCAGAATAAGTAATCTCCTCATAACTTCCCTTCATCACTAAAGTATAAATATGTCCTTCTTTCTGGTTCCATCGAACTTCATTACCCACATTTGAATAATTTTCCCCATTATCAAAATAAATCACCACATGTTGGCTATTGTCCATAATTTCTGAAACATAATAAAAACAACATTAACAAAGAGTAGTTGTACCAGTTATACTAAATCAGTAATCACAGTTATACTACTATTACCAGTTTCACTACTTTACGTGTTACACTATTTACAGTTATACTACGTTGACTTGGCAGATTACTATAAGTTATACTAATTGTACCAATACACATATTCAATTTGTTACTTTCAGTTGTACTATGTGTACCAGTTGTAAGTTTTGTATTAAAAATATCAGTAATACTACATCAGTTGTACCAGTAAAACGGGTTGATAACGAGTTTTGTCAAATAAGTCATACCCGTTGTACCTTTGTTGAAAAATGATTTATTCTAAAATTTTGCATTATACTTTAATAATTTTATATTAAACCTTAGAATCTTACTCATTACGTTTACATACCTATTACATGACTCAACCGAGATAAACAACAAAAAAAAGATTGAGACAGAGAAGATTGATATAAAGAGAAAGAGAGAGAGAGAGAGAGAGAGAGAGAGAGAGAGAGAGAGAGAGAGAGAGAGAGAGAGAGAGAGAGAGAGAGAGAGAGAGAGAGAGAGAAGAGAGAGAGAGAGAGAGAGTAAACACTTAACAAGCGGTTGCAGAGGTTTCAGAGCCAATGAGGATGCACATATGCTGTTTCTCGGCATCTTAACCTGTCAAAACCCTTTGAGAATCAAAGAAAAACGTTTTGTGGATGAAGAAATGAAGAAGAGAGGTTTGGTTGTTGAAGCTCATCAATTTTAGTCCTTTTGGTGGTTGAACAAGATTTGAAGAAGGAGAGAGTGATTAAAGAGGCTGTGTGGGACCCATCTGATTTGAGAAAAGGAGGGAGAGAAATCAATGGCCAAGATAATAACGTGAGGAAACGATCACACGGCTCTGGTTCTATTTTCATTAATGGCAATCTTTGTAAATATTTTTTCCTTCTCATCTAGCGGCTAAAATTATAACAGAATATTTAGATCTAATGGTTGGCATTCCTCCCTTCTTTAACGACATTTTCGTATTTAATCATCACTTGGCCCATGTAGATTAACTTGGGTTGTTGTAGATTATT